>JABUQX010109725.1:0-15000 GCA_015478945.1 Trachelipus rathkii
TTGTAGAGGGCTATTTTTAATTTTTATTGAAACTACACATAAAACACAAAAATCAATATAAAAACTTGAAATATTTTATTGATACAATCGAATATAATTGTGGATCAGTACTGACTTTGATTCATGTAAATACCATATTGAAACTATAGATATTTAATTACAAAAGTGATTTTAAAAAAATTATTTTAAAGCATTTTTAACTGATTAGACATTTAAATTATAGTTACACTGAGGTAAAATACATGCTAAAAAATAACTTTTTTGCTTCATTTGTTCATGTAGGATGAAGAACATTGTTGAAATTTATTTCAGATTTTCAATAAATCAATATCAATAATATTTGATAATCAAATTTTTTTTTAATGTTTATCAATATTGTAACGTATAAATAAGTATAAATAAATTTTAAAAAATAAAAAATTAGTTGTTTTTAACATCTTGTTATAAAATATAAAAATTGTGGATGGATATGTGTATATATATATATATATATATATATATATATATATATATATATATATATATATATATATATATATATATATATATATATATATATATATATATATATATATGTTATATAGCATCAGGAAGTGAATGGGCTTTGGTCCTGGAGCAGGGGTGATTCGGTCAACTCTAAATAAAAATAAAATAAAAATTTTTTTTTGCTCATTCAATAGCCAACGCGGTAGTACTACAAGTTTTATTTAGATTGTCTTTTAATTTTAGAGAGTTTTTATATTTTTTAAAATATAATACAATAGGGTATAAAATGGCCTTCAATAGAATTTCACTTTTGAAAAATGTGTTTTTTTTTAACTTTGTTATAAAATGAAAATTGTGGAATGGATTTTAATTATTTTTTCAGTGTATACAACTTGAGTATGTTAGCTTTAAATCATAAAGTAAATTCTTGGTTCCAAACAGTACTAGTGGCTAAATCACTGGAAGCTTGGTCCGATTCACCCCGCCGAAAATTGATGATGGGGTGAATCGGACCACCATTGTTATTCTTATTTTATGTATTATTATTGACATTTTTATTACATATAACTAATTTTAATATAATAAACAGTTACTTATATTAAGTAAAAATTAAAATAAAAAATGAAATTTATATGAAAAATATGAATTCCAAAAAGTGTTAAAATTTGTTCCACGAGAGGGGTGAATTGGGCCACCACATTTTTATTCTTATTTTATGTATCATTATTGACATTTATATTACTTATTACTAATTTTAATATGATAAATAATTATTATATTAAGTAAAAATTAAAATATAAAATTGAATTTATACATAAAAGAGGAATTTAAACAAATGGCCCGATTCACCCCTCCACCCCTCAATGGTGGTCCGATTCACCCCTCCAAGGGGAGTCTGAATGACTTTTATTTAAACTTTAATAAAACTATTATTAGAATTACATTATTATTTTTTTGTGTGCTTATGACTTACTATATGGCCTTGATTTTCAGAAAAAAATTCAAAAAAAGTGCATTAGGAAAGTCGGGAGACGGTTATACCTAAAGTGGTCCAAGTCACCCCGCCTGACGCTATAATCTGAAACGCATTTTGACAGTGATTCTTCAGCCCTACATGAATGAAAAAAAGCCTAATTGTTATGATTTTCTGAGCATTATTATTAATATTTTATCCAAAATTTAAACTTAAAATATATGCAAACCTGTAAAAAAAAAAAATCAAATATTTTATTGATCCCATGTTTTTACATTAAATATTTTTAGTTTTAATACAGTCTTCAACTACTATAGACTGGTGAGTTCTCCACAATTACCAAAGTTTCAATACAGTATTCATATTAATGATTAGGCTATCGTAAAAAAAAAAAAATTATGTTTTTATACTAAGCATAATACTATAATTACCAAATAATTTATACTTAAATTTCTAAAGCAACTTGAAAATAACTTTAATTCACATTGTCATGATCTTTTCACCACTCCCATGACAGTTCCTACAACTAGCTATATATGAAAGAGTCCTGAGTATATACATATATTACAATTTTTGATAATTGTTTACATTACAGACCCTAACTTACATTTTTATAAAAATCACAGCACAGACACTAAAAAAAATAGTAATGAAGAATAAAAAAAAAAACAATGATGTAAAAAAAAATTACAACCACTCAAAATTTGGAATTTTCCCATAATCTTTTCTTACAAAAAAACTAAATGGGTCTTGAGATCTTTTTAGGATCATCATAGTTCAGGTTAGGATAAGATTTGTTAAGTATATTCAGATTTACTCTGTGTATACTTAACAAAATATATAACCTGAACTAGTAGGGTCCTAAAATGAGACCTAACCTGGATGGATCGATGGTGCTGTAAACCTAGACCTAACCTAGATGATTTACGTTGTTGTAAACCTAGATTGAGTTCTGGCAACCATGGCTATCCTACTATTTCTTTTACAGTTTTCCTTGGGCTTACTTTGTAAATTATGATAAAAAGAAATTCAGGTCAGAATTTGGTAATAGTCCGTTTGAGGGTAATGTATCAATATTTTAGAAAAGATAATCAATTTTATAATATAGCCTTTTAGGAGAGTTGGCATTTCGCTTGAATTATAGAATGTGTTTGAATACATGAAATTGATATTAAAAAAAAAAAAAAATAATTCGTAATTTAAGCACACATTTACACAAATATAAAATATTATTGGCAAATATTAAAATTGTGATCAGTAGAAAATTTTGCGAATATGTTGACTCAAGGCGCGTTTGTCGAGTGAATTCATGAAGCGATTGAGTCTGTCTGTCTGTCTGTCTCTCTTCTTTATATATATAGAGTTATATATATATATATATATATATTTATATATATATATATATATATATATATATATATATATATATATATATATATATATATATATATAGTTTTATGATTTGCACTAATAAATATCTCTAGAGTAGATTAGAATGCTGTCAGGTCTCGGCCTAGGTAGACAGGGGACTTCACTCCCTCAGCTCGAGCCCCTAATGGAAATGTTTCCTTGCATTTCATTTTTAGGGGGCTCAAGCCAATGAGGGACAGAGGGGACGAAGTCCCCCCATCATCCACTTAGAGGCTGAGAGACCCTGACAAATGATATCTATATAGTCTACTCTAGGGTTGTTAGTTTCAAATCATAAAAAAACTTATATATATATATATATATATATATATATATATATATATATATATATATATATATATATATATATATATATATATATATATATATATATATATATATATATATATATTGTATATATATATTTAAATATTTGAATTTTATTTAATTTTTCATAAATTTTATTTTAAATAAAACATTTAAGTTAATATATATATAACTATAAACAAATTTTATTTTTGAAAAATTATTTTATATAGATTTGGCTGAAGCCAATGTCACTTTAAGTGTCTGAACAAACTATACTTATATACATGGGTAACAACTTTATTCGATAAACTTACGATTATCAGAAAAAAAAAATCTATATCTGATAACATTACCCAGAATTTTTATAAGCAAAGTCTATAAGATTTTTTTAAACTTTGAGAGGGTGTAACTTCTTTTCCTAAAGACTTACAGCATTCTGGTTTTTCTTATTCTTCATTACTATTTTTCTTAAAGAGTTGAGTCTATGCTGCGGTTTTTAAAATATATAAGTAGGGGCCCTTAATGTAAACATTTACCCAATTTTTAATAAAATTGCAGTTTTTGCTGTTAATGCACAAAAGTGTTCTTCCTTGATTCATTAGGCATTTCTTAATTCATTTACGTTATGTTCGTAGTTTATATAGAGTAAAACTGTGACTTACTTCCAGGGAATCAAATTTTTACTGAAATTTAAAACTAGGATTCATAATAATTAAACTAAGGGCCTTCAAGATGTTGGGCACAAATAAAACTAACAAAAAATAAAACAATGATAACCGTCACTGGTTATTAATATTTAACACAAACAAAGAGATTTACAGCAGAACAACCTACAGAAATCGGAAATAACAGCAAAATATAAATAAACAGCAGCACTATGAAAACAGACCCACGGATAGTGAAACTTTTTTTTTTTTTTTTTTTTTATTACTTACTTGTTACTTGTAGTGGTGAAGGGCTTCATGGGGACCTCACAGGTCCCCTCTAGGGCCTCCTCAGAAAAGATCCAAGAAGTCACAAATAGAAAATTTATCACGAAAAACTGCGTGGATCTCGCGGTATCGCAAGTCGCCGAAAACCCGGTAGGAACGAAAGAAACTAGGAATCCCCTCCCCACCAACCAAACACGGATATCGAAGTCGGCAAGAACCCCACCAGATCCCATTCCCAACATAAACCCCAGGAAAGAACACAACCACCCCAACCAACCGGGGTAAAGAAGAGAGCGGATAGGTACCAGGAGGAACGACGAAACCCACAATACAAGATTAGGGAAGGCCCTTGTGGAAAAGGATTGAAGAAACCAAGGACATGAGATCTGAGAATACACAAGAAAGTGCCGATAGAAGAGAACCACTCACCTGATAAGACGCAAGAAACTTCGAAAAAAGGGGACCCAAGGAAGCCAAGAAGGACGACCAACCATCTGTAGGACGCGGAGAAGAAAGGTGATGCTGCGGAACATTCGGCACAAAGGGAGCCTTCACAGGACCATCATGGGAAATCCCCTGAAACTCAGGGCCAGAGGGAAACTTTGGGATGGCAGGGGCAGAGTTACACAAAGGCCCAGGAAAACGAACCGGAGGGTGGGGGGCCCCCCGTGAGGGAGACAACGCCACCGGTGGGACCGCTACCTGGGAAGGAAAAGAGGGCGTCACAAGACCATGCGACCCAGCGAAGGAGGGACCGGGGCGAGAAACCTTATATAATTTACCTACCTTGTTACCTTGTTGGGGTATAGGGCTTCCTGGGGACCTCACAAGTCCCCCCTAACCCTGGGCTTCTGCAGGAAACAAAATCTAGTAGTCCCCCCAAAGGAAAACATTATGCCTCTGGATCTCCTGGCTTTGCATGATGCAGAAACCTAGTATGGCTAAAGACTAGGAAATCCTCCCCACTAGCCAAACACTGATATTCAAGTCAGCAAGACCCCTTCTGAAACCTATTTCTAACAGAAACCCCATGAAAGAGCACAACCTGCCCAACTGACCAGTACATTTGAGATAGCGGACTTATATAATTTGATGAAGCCGGTGCTAGTTTCATAGATGATGACATGGGCAAGGTTTGAGGTTGTCAAATCTATCCGTGAGATTTATTTAAACTATGCGTGTGTTAACCCTGCTCAGGTAGACATCTTTAAAAATCACATAGTTAGTAGAGCGTTGGTCAAATTTTCACGTTACTTAACCTTATTAAATTTTATTTGATAACTAGGTTATTGTTTGACTTCTATTTGATGCATACATCTTCAAAGGGATGACTGAGACACAAACTTTCATGCAAACAATTTTTTTTTAAAACCTTTTATAAAACACAATGTTACTTTTTTTTTTAAAGAAACCGCAAAAAAACACCACCATATTTTTGAACATATAAATAAAAAAACATAAAACTTTTTTGTATTAAAATTTTTATGCAATAAACAAAAAATGTGTGAATCATCGATATTTCATCCCTCGCCATTTATAATATCATTTCTTAAGTTGAATTTATAAATCCGAGTTTTTTTCTATGTAAAAATGAAATATATAACAGAGCTAACATATTCAAAATATTTGCATTTCACGTACATAGACTATATACTATATATATATATATATATATTATATATATAGTATTAGTATATATATTATATATGTATATATATAGTATATATATATATATATAATATATTATATTTTATATATATATATATATCATATATATATATATATATTATATATATATATTATGATCTTCTTCTCAATGTCGTGAATCTGAGGTGAACCAATTATCACCTGTCACATTTCTTCCTGAATTGGTGTATAGAGAAATAAGTTCTTCAGTTACAAACTCGTATAAAGAAAACCCAGGAGAACATGGTGGAGTTGATGGGATGGTGAGTATATGTGCACTTGTAGAGGTAGAACACTGAAGTGTTGATGAAGTAGATAGACAAGGTTGTGTTGCTAATGTCATAGTTGACAAACTTGGAAATTGAAGAGGGGACACAAGGTGGAGTTACAGATGGATCAGTTTTCAAATTTTCAGATTTAGGTGTTTCTGATAAGGCAGTCGACACATTTTCATTTGAAGGGGTTGCAGGATCAAACAACCTATGAAGTGACGAGGTACTTGCACAATCCTCATCGTCATCAATCTCAACCATATTTCTAATTTTTCTTGGAATAAGACTAACTCTCTTTTCCTTTTGTTCATATTCATATTTCCAAAACATTCCGCTATTTTACTAACAAATCCATCACTCTCTACAGAGCACCGGAATTTTGGGTACCGCACCGCATTAGAGTATGCAAAGCACTAGAGTTAGTTCACCACGCACCGCACCTCAAAAATTATTGTTGTCAGCGGACGACCGCCTCCGATAAGCCCCACCACGCACCGCACCTAAAAAAATTATTTTTGTCACTGCACCGCACCGCACCACACCACACCTCTATAAAAACTATTATATACTTTCACATATATATCTTCTATTTTGCTCATTTTAGTATTTTATTTTAGGATATAGTATTTTATTTTAGGATTTAAAAACTATTAGGTATATACAGTATCTTTTATTTATTAGTTTTATCGGAATTTAATATTTTTTTCTACATGTGGTATCCATTTTCACTAAATTTCACTAAAAAATCACAATGCCTTGCGACAATTGTGGACTCACTTCTAATTCAAAGCGGTACTATTTAGTCGTGTTTTGTATGTAATCAAAGTTAATCAAAATGTAAAAAAGGGTATAGAGGTAAATTCTCTTCATTTTTTCAAATATTTTCACTCATCAACCTATCTCTAATTTCTCTTTACCTTCTCACCAATCAAATTTACCCTAACTAAGATTTTAAGTGATAGATTACTAAAACCAAAAGGCAGAGTTATCTATGGACTATCTAGATCTTATTCAAGGAGCAAAAAAATCTTTGAAATCAACAAATTCAGGTAAGGCTAAAGTAGATTCACAATTGTACTTATATATATCACTTTTTAAATCCTTATATCTTTCAAAGATTTTGTGTAATTAATTTAATCTGCTTTAGATTTAATTTTCGTCAATTGTGTAATCTATATTGGTCTTAACGAACGGATTTGTTGCAAGTTCTTGATACTCGTGCCTATCAATTGCAAATTACAATCAAACTATCTCCGAAGCTTATAGCAGTTTTCGATAATTTGTGTATTATTAGGGCAAAATCATTTTTAAATTAATGTTTATTTGAACGTGGGAAAATATTAGAGACAGTAGAAGCCGCATGGGCCTATCGAGACTAGCCTATTGGTGTTTTCGTCCTAAGTTTAGTTAGTCATAGTGTATTTAATTCAAAATTTGGGTATGAGAAGTTAGGTAAAGGCAATGCATCATTGCTAACCATTAATTACACGTGATTTCCAAAAAAATTCAGCTCAACTTAGGCTAGGGCCTGGTCATTTTCAACCTCAAAATTTGTTTTTTGTGTGTGTGTGGTCTTCTAAACCTTTTCAAAATTCAATCAAATAATTTGTCCTGGTGGTAAGGCCATATCTCATTTTTCCTCAAAAAATTCAATTTCAAAGTTAAGGCATTATAGGCCTAGATACTTTCACTTCAAATTTTTTTTTTTGTCTAATAGACCTTTTCAAAATTCAAATCAAATAATTTAGCCTGGTGGTAGGCTATCTTTCATTATTTCATCTTTCTTCAAGGTTTCATTGGTCCTTGGGTCATTCTAGCCAAATTTCAGCGAAAATGCCTGACCCAGAGATACAAGCCCTTCTTGATAGAGTCACTAAAAAATCTAAGCCCATAGTTCAAGCCATTTCATCCCAAGGCACAAGTAAACTATTTATCTTTGATCAATAAGAGAGTAAGGCTATAGAAAATTAATAGATCAAGATGCGTTTAATGTAAAGGATCATAAGAGGAAGAAAAGTAGAGTCTTGTTAAAAGATATTAAACAAAGATAAATATAAATAAAATTAGTAATGATAAATGAAGTTGACTCCTCATTCCTGAGTTGCATAATAAAGAGTTGTGTAAGTCGAATCAGTAAACAATGCTCGATTAATCGAATTAATGAATAATCTAAGGATCAAAATTGCCACCCGCTCCAAAAATACTTGCTCTCATTTCAGTGAATCTGTTTTAGAGCTATAAGATTGTGGTTCTTTGAGGCGCAATGAAACTGATAAGTTTGCTTATAAACCTTCATTTCAAAATTTTTAAGAGCTCCTTAGATTTACAAAAATTAAGTGCATCCTTACTTTCATTGCTTAAAATAAATTAAAGGGATATGCATATTCTCGGATTGACACTAGTGCTGTTCCTGATACTACAGTAATAAGGCTCTTGAACTTTTAGACAAAGAGTTTTTAGACGAAAATTCATCATTGATGAAATCAGTTAAAAATCATATCTTTAAAAACCAGTATTTGAACCCAACATATAATGGCGAACACTAGGGTTTTACTTAAATAGATATCAGAAACATTAATACTATGAACTCTGAGAGTTATAACTCTCAAATATATGAGGAGGCTACTTGGATTAGTAATACTTAGCCACATAGTTTTAATCAAATTACGGATATGCTGCACAAGGAGCAAACAATTTAAATCAATTTCCATCATTTACCGATAATTTGATAGCTATAAATCGAAGCCTTACAACAAGTACTTGTACAGTCGTTTTATCTTAATAATAGTAAAAAATTTCAATCAAGTCCCTCCCCATAATACCTTATTCAATAAAATTTAAAAAATTAAATTACTTATAAATAATTTTAATTAAAAATAAATGAAATGCAAAGACGATGAGTCCTTAAAATCTAGTAATAGGCCTGATTCCAATTCTGCTTCCAGAATTGCCAATTCAATAAAACTAAAGAAGATGGTGTAAATGAACCTTCTCATAGTATTGATTCTCCACTTCCAAATAAAGGTTATTCAAAATCATGTAAGTTTTGTTCCATGCCCAAAAGGTCATGTGATGACCAATTGCAATGTTTATCAAACCTATGAGTTTAACAGACTTAAAAGGTGTATGAATATATCTATGCCCCAAATGTTCAGTACTAAAACATACTGCCGATCACTGTCCCTGGACTTGAGGCAGCAATTTTCTTTAGTTGCAAGTTGCATAAAAGAAGTCATATGACAGCTCTTTTGGTAAGAAAGGAAAAGTTCCACCCTCAAAATGTATGTCTTAGTTTTAGTCAAAGCACCAACAATTTAAATTTGTTGCCAATCAAATTACTATAAGGATTGGTAGGGGTAAAGTTTCGGCTTCAGTTCGATGCCTATTCGACTGTGGCTCACAGAGGTCCTACCTTTCTAAAAGAGTGCTGGACAAACTCAATATATTACTGTAGAGAAATCCATCAAAGCTCAATACGATAATAAAAACTTATTTTAGGTATTTAGCACCGCAATTTGGAAAGAGACGTCTTGATGATATATGGACAGTCTTGATCTCACCACCTTCCTCTTTTGGTTGAGAGGATCTTAAATTAAGTTACGAGATTAAGTTCGTAGATCAGGCTCTAATTAATTTAAAAAATAAATCTACAAATTGCTGACTCTGGCTACTAAAGAGTCTAATAAACTCATTTTTTCGATTGGTGCCTTAATTGGCATGATTTAATAGAAGTAACTTTCCCTCAACTAGAATTGATTAATGTATGAGTGGATCTGCTTTTAAGTTAAGAGATGTTTATATTCGCATTTTGTGAAATATTACTATTTTATATACAATATCAATAAGAGATTTCAAATAAACATCATTGTTCAAAATCATAATCATATTCAAAACAAATCTAAATCAAAAATGCATTGCAGGTTAACCATACTTTGGTTAATGCAGTCTTAAACCCTGTACATTCTATTTTAATCTTTAAGCACATATAAGTAATTCTGAGGTAGAGGCAGGATTCAGAAAACAGTTCAATTAGGTCATTAGGGTAATAGAAGGTAATGAATAATAATAAATCTGAAGATGATTTGAAACAGAATTGAAAAATTCAAAGGCTGTATGAGTTAAAGACGGGAAATATCATATAGATCTTCCCTGGATTGAAGATAAACTTCCTTTGTTGCCATCAAACTATAACATTGCTCTTGCAGTGCTTAATAGAGTTCATAAAAATTTGGAAAGTAAAGATTTAGTTAAAGCCTATGATGATGTCTTTCAGCAACATTAGCTGATGGTATTATTGAAGAGTTCACAGTATCTCCCTCTGAGTATAAAAATTATATTTGGGTTCCTCACAGACCTGTTATCAAAACTGATGGACAAGTATCAACAAAGGTCAGGCCTGTGTTTAACTGTTCTTTTAAAACTAACTCTTTACCGTCTCTAAATGAGGCAGCCTATACTGGACCATATCTTATGTCTTCCTTGTTGGGTCATTTATTCCGGTTCAGATCAAATCAGTTTGTCATGTTAGCGGACATTAAACAGTCCTTCCTTCAGATTGTTAAAATCTATCGAAGACCGCAATCGCTTTTTCTTTTATTGGAAAAGTAATGGGGAATTGAAAGCTTATCGATACTCAACCATTGTTTTTGGTTTCACATCCTCACCTTTCATCCTCAATTATATCATCAAGCATCATGCCCAGTCTTATGAGGATGATGCATGTACTCAGATTCTATTAAATAATTTTTTTGTTGATAATTTAATTATGTGGCAATGATCTACAACATTCTAAACAAGAACTTTTATATGAATGCAACAAAGAATGGAAGATGGTGGTTTCCACTTTAGAAGTTGGGACTCGAATAATGATCGATTAAGATATATTATGGAAGAAGAGGGTAGAATTTCACCATCCAGGAATCGAAGATAAGGTTTTGATATCTTTTTAATCCTCTTACAGATAAGTTAAAACTAGCAAATTTTTCAGTAATGCCTGATGCAATACCAAGATTGTTGTTATCAGCTGTGTCCAAGGTTTTTTGATCCTTTAAATATCTTTTTACCCGTAACTTTAAGGTCGTTACTATTTAGGAAATTATGGCAATTAGGTCTCGATTGGGATGAAAGGTCTCTGCCTGATGTTTTAGTTTCCTGGTCTTCACTATGTTCAGATTTAAATAAATTACATAATATTGAAATTGAAAGGTGTGCTTTCTCACCTTCTCCCTCAAACTCTTTATTTGTATTTTGTGATGCCTCATCCTCTTGTTATGGTTTTGTCGTTTATATTATAGGTCAAGGTTCTAATTTAATATTCTCAAAGGCCAAGGTGGCCCCTCTCAAATCTAGGGCTTTTGCCCTCTTTAGAGTTGTTATCTGTGTTCTTATTTTTCAAGTGTATCAAATCAATATTATCAGAATTTTCTAATGTTCAGTTCAAAAACATAAAGGTTTTTGTAGATGCTCAAATTTGTCCTTTCATGGCTCCTGTCCGGAAGAGCAAAAATAAAAATGTTTTTTGTAAATATGGCTCAAAGAAATTTATCAAATCAAATCACGTTGAGAAGAGTACAAAGTATCCATTTCCTATGCTTACATCATCCTTCTGAAACCCAGCGGATATTAATTACCGCGAAGGTGTTACAACCAACCTCTACTTTTACTTTCAAAAATTGCATTCAATGGGGCTAAGGGTCTTCTTGGGGATTTACTTTAGATCAATCTCAATGGCTACTTAGTAAACTTAAAGTGTTTTTGTCTGAGGCCAATAAGGAAAAGACTTTACAATGTAAGCACATCTGTGGTTGTTTCTCAGTCTTTGTTACCATTTAAAGATTACTCAAGTGTGCATAGGCTTTATAAGTAACTTCAAAAATATTCAAATTCATTAGCAGGAGTAAAGGGCTGGATGAAGATTGTGAATCAGAAAGCCACTCTATTGGTTGAAGATAATGCAGAGCATTGTTTTTCTAAGGAGATATTATTTTCTCCAAAATCCTAAAAAGGATGAATTCCACTGCTGTCAAATCAACTTAACTTTTTCATAGATCGATAAAGGCTAATCCGATCCAAAGGTAAGAATTGCAGACCTTTTATATAATGAGATGTGATAAATCAATTCTTCTTGAAAGGATCATCATCTCACTAGATTTTATCATAAGACTTTCATTCAAGATGTCAACACTTGGGTGTCCAAACCACTATCAATTTTATCAGAGCTCATCGGCTTCTGATTACCAGGGCCAGCAGGCTGTAAAGATGTTTTGTCAACTGTATACGTACTGCAAAAAATTTAAACATTAATACCCTTTAATATCCAAAATGAACTAATCTTTCCTCAATATAGAGTTACATTTGGCGTCCTTTTGAGCATACTGGAGTGGACTTTACAGGCATCTTGTTGTAAAGATTAATGATAAGGAATTTCAAAAATGTATCTGTTAATTTTCACCTGCCTTAATATCAGAGTATTCATGTTGATGTCCTTTCAGATATGTCCACTGAATCCTTTTTCCTTTCATTCCACGTTTCACAATATATATGGCCATACCATCAATTTTGTACTCAGATATGCCAGGAAGTTTCAAACAAGGTGGAATATACTGGTTAGATCGTTGTCTTCAAAATATGTTCTCTGACATATGCGTTCAATAACATCAAACATTACAAGATTCCAGTCTATTCCAGTTGGGTGGGATCAGTTTTGGGGAGAATGATACGAACAGTTAAGGGATGTCTCTATAAAACTATAGGTAAAGCAACCTTAACTTACTTTCAACTGTTAACAAGTTTTTCAAATATCACCAATGTTATCAATTCAAGACTTTTAACCTATAGGTCATCAGATAATGATTTGGAAATTGTTGCTCCAAATTCTTTTTGAAGCCTTATGGCAATTCAACCTCATATTCAATGAAGTTTCCACCCCAATATGGAAAAAACTTCCTCACAACAAGACTTAGCCATAACTCTAACTGCTCAAGGTAGAGTTTTGGAGACTTTCAGGGAATTATGGTATGAGTTATCTATTAAATTTGCGCCAGACAAGTAGAAATCTCTATTAGTCAGAGTGGACCATCAGAATAAAGGTTGGAGATATAGTTCTGATTCACACACCTAACAAGCCTAGACCCTTCTGGTTTTTGGGTAGAGTTCTGGAAGTCATTGTTTGGTGATGACGACAAGAATCAGGAGTGTGTTATTAAAAAGGGAGATGGACAAACCTGTCCATTATTTCCATTTGTATCTCTACCATTGGAGTTATCTATTACCCACTCTGTCCCCAGTGGAGAAACTGATACTGAAGCAAGCAGTGATCTCTCCAATTCAGAAGGTCAAAACAATGAAAATACAGATCAGTTGATCAATCAATTCCAAATTCAGTTATTCAAAGTAATATTGATACTGCTTGTAGATGTAAAACCTTCAACTTCAGGTATAATTCACCTCACTTTGGACTCTCAAGAATCCAAATTCTCAGCTCATTACAGTCAAGAAAGACTCTTAGACAGGCTTGCTGTCAGTGTCAAGAATTTCCTTCGCAGGATTTATCTGAATTTGATCTATATCCTTTATTGCAATGGTTTTTTCTTGACACACTCTTCAGTGGCAGGATAAAAAACTATTATATATTTCACATATAACTCTTCTATTTTGCTCATTTTAGTATTTATTTTAGGATATAGTATTTTTATTTTAGGTTTAAAACTATTAGGTATATACAGTATTATTTTTATTTATTAGTTTTAGCGGAATTTATAATTTTGTCTCCTGGGTATCCATTTTTTCACTAATTTCACTAAAAAATCACAATGTCTTGCGACAATTGTTGGACTCACTTCTAATTCAAAAGCGGTACTATTTTAGTCGTGTTGTGTAATGTAATCAAGTTTAAAAATCAAAATGTAAAAAAGGGTATATACACGTAAATTTCTAAATTTCTTTTTTTTCCAAAATTTTCAAGCTAAACTATCTCTATTCTCTTTACCTTCTCACCAATCAAATTTACCCTAACTAAGATTTTAAGTGATAGATTACTAAAACCATAAGGCAGAGTTATCTATGGACTATCTAGATCTTATTCAAGGAGCAAAAAAATCTTTGAAATCAACAAATTCAGGTAAGGCTAAAGTAGATTCACAATTGTACTTATATATCACCTTTTAAAACCTTATACCTCTATGTTTCGATGCGCATTGCGTTTCGCATCGCACCGCACATCACCTCTATAATTTAAAATCGCACAGCCCGGGTCACTGGAAATTATGTTACTGCACGCACCGCCATATCGCACCGTAACCGCATCAAAATAAGCGCCACGCACCGACTGCAAACACCGGTGCCGTTTTGGCCAACACTCTTAAAACTGCATACAACCAACAGACATAAAGGTAATCCCGTGGTATATATCCACACGAGAAAAACGTAAACGGAAGTCGTTGTTTGTAAATTCCACAACAAACTTCCCCCCCCCACGGAGCCCACAGTGCAGCTAATGTGGATTTTATGTGATAGCAATATCTATTACCCCCTAACTCCCCTAATTCTCCAATTTCACCCCCATATCTCATGACGTAATGATTTTAGAAGGAAAAAACAAAAAAATTGCTCTAGGCATTGGTAATTTTTACTCTCGGCTACCTGAGCTGGGTTAAGACAATTTTTTGAAAAATCAATATTTTAATTTGTTCCGACGTACGAACAAACGTGATTTTATTGGCAAAGAATTAGGAGGTAGGGGGGGGAAGGATGCCTCAGGGAATGAGAACATGGTTGGGGTTAGGTATGTGTGGGTTTATTATATTCAGAATGAGTCTTTTAAGTTTATTAAATGTAGATAGAAATGATATTTTAAGAAGTTTCTTGTTGTATATGAATCAAGTTATGTTCTCTTGTATAGTGTTGAATTATTTGAAATTGTACTATGCAATAA
>JABUQX010109725.1:22500-25654 GCA_015478945.1 Trachelipus rathkii
CTACGAAATCCTTGACTCAATCCACTTTTTCCTCGGTCTCCCCAGCCAGTCGATTCCCAGCATACTCACCACTATACATCCGCTAACCAACCAACTACCATCCATCCTTTCCATATGGCCAAACCATCTCAACATATTATTGATTTTCTCATCTACCCCTTGCTTCACACCACACACTCTCTAATAACACGCCCCTAAGATGTCCATCTGAACACATTGTACTTTAGATCTATACCTCTTATTCCAGATCATAGTCTCACTACTATACATTAACACAGATAACAACAAACCCTCACATATATATATATATATATATATATATATATATATATATATATATATATATATATATATATATAATAACTATATATATCTCTACTATAACTCTTTCTATCTTTATATATATATTTCCATATATCATAATATGTATAACATGTATATATAACAAATAATATATACTGCATATATTCTTACAGTACTTACCACCTTTTTACAGATGGATCTTTATATAATTTCGGGTGGGAGTCAGCAACAAAGGTGAGTCAAGTCGTTATTTTTGGTGGATGGATCTAACCCGCGTTCGTCACTCAAGCCTAAGCAACAAACCCTAGATAATATTTCTTATCAGCGTAAGTATACAAGTGACAAACACGATGACGGCTCTAATTTTCAGAAACATTTTTAAATTATTCCTTATATTTCAAGTCTATTCGTGATCACTTGATTGTAAAAATTTACCGCTCAAAATGTTAAGGGGGGGGGGAGGATGCTTCAGCCGCAGCAGGCCCTCAGCCCTAACCGTGCGTAAGCCACTGCTGTGCTCCGATTAGGTGCCAGATGATGGCCAGTAAATATGTCATGGTACCAGTGGCGCCAACTAGGTCAGTTGCGCCCCGCGACTTATTTGTAACCTAGTCATGGACCCGGGGTGGATAGAGTTTTGGGAATTGAATGACAAAAAAAAGTTTTCTTGTTCATATCAAAGAAAAATCACATTAGCATTACAAAAGAACCAGAGTGTATTACAATGAAAAAAGTTTTATATATATATATATATATATATATATATATATATATATATATATATATATATATATATATATATATATATATATATATATTATGAGTCTTTAGTTTTTCTTTCATACTTAAACATTTCAAAGAATTTCTTTTTTAAAACACTTTTACATTACTGTTATTGGTAAAGTAAAGCAAAAACTTACTAATAAACAATACAACATTTGTCATTACTTTTTAACTTTGACATTAATAGTCTTCTAAATGCTCATTAATCCCCTTCGTCTCTTTGCATCACAAAATGTTCGCACTAATTTCTCCAAGTCCAGTGCGCGAGCCCGATCATACTCTATGCTATTCACTTAACCTTACGGTCGTCATGGTACTTCTCAAATAACTTTTTATTAGTTTTAATTTTGAAAAAGATCTCTCAGCAGATGATGAAGTTACTGGGAGTGTCAGAAACATTATAAAAGCTGTACACACGTCTGGAATACTGCAAGACAACATATTATTTTTAATCAGCAAATATTCTGCCACTGCTAAGTACAGCCAATTCACTTAACCTTACGGTCGTCATGGTACTTCTCAAATAACTTTTTATTAGTTTTAATTTTGAAAAAGATCTCTCAGCAGATGATGAAGTTACTGGGAGTGTCAGAAACATTATAAAAGCTGTACACACGTCTGGAATACTACAAGACAACATATTATTTTCAATCAACAAATATTCTGCCACTTGTATTATTTTTGTCATTTTTCTTTTCTTTATTTCACTTGCCACAACATTCCTGAAGCAGACAATTTCCGTAACTAAAGAACTTGTCACGTCGGCTTCATATTTTTGTAAAACTTGTCAGCAGACTCCATGAGCTCTTTATCTGTTTGTTCTGCAAGGGCTGTAGGGCTCAAAAAGCAAAACATCTGTTTCACCTTCCTCATACTCTGGTACCTCCGATTCACTTGGCCTATTAGTATATCAATGGCTCTGTAAAAAACCCTCACCCTGAAATTGTGCAAAGGATCAATGAAGTCAACATCTTTAAAAAGCTCAATATATCGGGTTAAAAAAATATCGTGTATATATATATATATATATATATATATATATATATATATATATATATATATATATATATATATATATATATATATATATATATATATATATATATATATATATATATATAATATATATATATATATATATATATATGTATAAAATATAATAAATAATATATCATATATATATATATAGAGAGAGAGAAGGCTTTCATCAGAAAGAGTGCTCATCCATATCTTCCCGCCGTGTTTATCTTACGGCTCCTGCGCCCCACACCATCAAACCTCTGGGATTTTAAGCAAGCTTGTATCAACCTTTCTAGCTGTGACCGTCTCTTGCTGCAAGTTTGTGCAAGCTTACGCACACTTGTTGTAAGTTTGCAAAAAAAACTTGCTGCAAGTCTGATAGGTGTAAACTAGCAGGTTTGATACATAATATAAATCACACTTGCGGAAATCCTTGGCAAGCTTATAGCAAGCTTGCAAGTTTGACGTTAAATTTCTTGCGTTAGTGATGATTTAAGGCGTTTTAGATTTGGCAAGTTTTTCTTCTAAATCGAAGGACGTTCTTGAGTTTTTTTTCGATGAAAAAAATCAAATGAACATTCTTCAGTTTTGAGTAAGGTTACCAGACGTCCCGTATCTTCCGGGACAGTCCCGTTTTTCAAACCACTGTCCCGTTTTTTGTATCCTGTCCCGTTTTTTAATCAATTGTCCCGTATTTTAAAACAGATGAAAATGAATCCAAATTTTTATGCTTATTTTACAACTTACGTTGGTAAACATTATAAATCTTGAAATTTAGCAGCTGCAAGCAGCATATAGGCTAGGCATGAAATCGCTATACTTATAAAGGCAGGAAAACTGAGAAGAGATCATGTTCGAAACATGTAGATGTAGTCTTTGAATTTATGTACGTGAATAAGCGAAGGGCGCGAAACATGTCAAAAAAGATAACAGTCTTCTTTGATCGCTCTGTGTGACAACAAGTTATTTTTGTGATTTAAAAGTTAATTATCTATATATATATATATATATAGCATATATATATATATATATACTATATATATATATA
>JABUQX010109726.1:15000-17500 GCA_015478945.1 Trachelipus rathkii
ATGAAGAGGTGAAAGTAAAAAAAGAGGTGTGGTTGAATGTGCTAAAAGCAAATGATGAGGTCTCAAAAGAAAGATATTTGGAATTATATAAGGAGGAAAAGAAAGACTAAAATTAGGAGGAAAAATGAGGTAAATGAACAGTTTGGAAGGAGGATGAATGGGGCTTACAAGGGAATAGAAATCTTTTCTGGAAGGCTGCGCGAAAGCTTAAGAATGAGAGTAAGGGGAATTGTATAAAATAATGAATAGTGATGGTGGTTTCGTAGCTGATGAAATAGATGTGAGAAAAGTATAGAGGGAACACTTCGAAAATTTGCATAACATTGGCAATAATGAAGAGGTGATAGTGGACGTGTGTGGGTTTGATTTTGCAAGAAGATATAGTCATTTTGGGAATAAGGTAATAAGTAGGGAGGAGGTTATGGGTAGGGTGAGAAAGTTGAAGAATGGTAAATATGCAGGCATAGATGGAATTACTGGTGAAATGATCAAGAATGGAGGTGAGATGGTGATTGGAATAGGGGATTTGGAAGTTTGGTTTAACAAAGCGTTTTAATGGAAGGTATATTTCCGAGAGATTGGAGGAGAGCAGTAATAGTACCCTTATATAAGGTTAAGGGGATAAGGAGAACTGTAGAAACTATAGGGGAATTAGTTTATTGAGTTTGTAGGGAAGATATATGCTGGTATTTTGGTCGAAAGAGTGCGTAGAGTAACTGAAGGACTGATTGTGAAGAACAAAGTGCATTTAGAAGTGGTCAGAGAATGTGTGGATCAACTTTAATATAAACAAATGATTTGAGAAATCGAAGAGAAAGAAGATAAATCGTCGCTCTCTCTATGGACTTGCAACAGGCGTATACCCAGGATCCAATAGGAAGTTCTCGTGGCAGGTGTTTTAGTGACATAATGGTGTCTGGTAGTAGGCTTCTGATGGAATCAAAGTATGTATGAAGATAGTGAAGCCCGCGTGTAAGAAATAGAATGGTGGTCGATGCGATTCGGTTAATATTCAAATAGCCGATTAGGCAAGCGCGCTTGCTAATGTCTCCATGATTAATTCTAATTTGCCCATCTGGATGGGTTATGAAAAGCAATTAGAGGGCTGGGGGTGGCACGAGAAGGTGTTTAGAATGATGGAGAATGGAAGAGAGTGAAGGGTTTCCTATTATTGTAAATGCTGGTGTTTGGTTTTTGTGATGTGAATCTGGATAATTTGAGAGGATTCGGTGAGCAGTTTGGCAAGGGGGTGTAAAGGGAGGGGTTTGAAAGTAAATGTCCATACAGTAAGGTTATGATAGTGAGTGAGTGTCCGCTGTGTCGGAGTCAATGTTTGGTGGTGAGCATCTTGAATCAAGTATTTAATTGAAATATTTAGGATATATGTTGGATGAAAAGGAAGCAGATGGTGCAGAATGTAGTAGAAAGTTGTAAATCGTAGGAAGGTGCAATTAAATCCTTGGTAGAATGTGAAGGGACTAAAAATTTTTGAGTGCGTGGGGTTTTTTGAGAGAGTTAGTCTGTTACATGTGTTAAAGTAAAGTAGTGAACTATGGTCTGAAATAAAGAAGGTAATACGATCTAAGGCACAAAGTTTTCAGATGGAGAATCTTAGGGGCGTGCTAGGTGTGGAAATTGATAATAAGGAATGAACGCATTATGGAGTTGTGTGGTGTGACGTAAGACGTAAATGAGGGGATTAAACGAGAGTACATTGAGATGTTTTGGTCATATGGAAAGGATGGATGATAGTCCGTTGATTAAGCGGATATATAGTGGGTGGTGAATGTGCTAGTAATCAACCGGCTGGGAGACCGAAGAAAAAGTCGATTGAGTCAGTAAGGAATGCCTGAAGTAGACGGGAATGTGAGTTTGGCAGAGGCGAGAAGAAAGGCGCATAGCAAGAGTGAATGGCGGGGACTTGTGAGTTGGTATGGTTGTGGGCTTTACCAGGGAATGAACCTCACATGGACGAAATACCACAGGGAGGGTCCGTCGCAGTTTCGTGAAATCTCTAGAGTGGATTTTTTTGACTGCGACGAGTTTTCACTTGGGGGTATAAAGAGAACGGTAAAGAAGGGTTTTCCTTTTCGACTTGCGTATGTTCCTCAATTACTTTTCTGTCTGTGTATGCTACGCACTCACTCCCAATCTGGGGATAGGAGGAATGTGAGTATATACCTTTATATATATATATATATATATATATATATATATATATTATATATATATAATATATATATTATATATATATTATATATATAATATATTTTATATATATATATAATATATATGTATATATATATATATAATATATATATATATTATATAATATATATAATTATATATATTATATATTTATATATATATATATATATATATTTATTATATCTATATATATATATATATATATTTATACTATACTATATATTATATTATATATCAGAATAAGGGATTGGACGATAGTCGACATGTAAATTTTCATGCCAGAATACTATAC
>JABUQX010109727.1:10000-50000 GCA_015478945.1 Trachelipus rathkii
TTGAAAGAGAGTACGATTTTTTGGGATATTCTGAATGATGTTCTGGCATGGGGGTGAGTAGGAGCTCAGATTGATAGTTTTTGGGGGACCTGAATGGTTGGAGAAGGTGATTCAAAAAGGGATGGTATACAGGTGGTTTTGGGGGGGGCGGGAGAAAATGAGAATGGTAGGAAGGTGATTGATTTCTGTGAAAGAGAGGTATGTGTGTAAGTAATTACTTTCTTAAAACACAAGAGTATCCATAAGTATACTAGAGTTGGTGTCAGGTAGAGATGGTATCGAAGTGAAAAGTAGGATTGTTGTAGTGTGTGAAGAAGGAGATGTTGAAACATCAATGTGTTGGATGTTAAATCGTTTAGGGGTTAGGAATGGGATTATCGGATCATTATGGTTGTTTCTATGTAAAATTAAGTTAGTGGGGGGCTTGAATTGAAGAGGAAGGTGATAACGAAAGGAAGTAGGTAAATTAAGAGTGAGAAGTTAAACGAACAAGGTAATAAAGGATAAGTATGTAAGAGGGCTCGCTAGTAAAACGGTTGAATATGAACAAGTTGATACTGAGCAAATCTGGGGCAAATGAAGGAAGCAATTGTTTAGTATGAAAGGAAGTTGTGTGATGTCGCTAAAGTACGGCAGTAGGAATCACAACGTTGAATGGGGAATGAAGAGGTGATGAAAGCGGTTAAAGGTAACAAAGAAGCGGGTTAATTGTACTAAAGCAAATGATGAAGATTCAAAAGAAAGATGGTTCATTTAAATATAAGGATGAAAAAAAGAAATACTAAAAGGGTCATACGTAGGAGAAAACAAGAGGTAAATGAACAGTTTTGGAAGGAGGATGAATGAGGAACATACAAGGAAATAGGAAGCTTCTTCTGAAGGAAGCGCGAAAGGTTAAGGAAGAATGAAAATAAGGGGAGTCTGCTTAGATAATGAATAGGGATGGTGCCTTTGTTACTGATGAAATGGATGTGGAGGGAGTGTGGAAAGAACATTCGAAATCTGCAGCAATATTAACAGTACATGATGAAGGTTGTTAGTGAATGTGTGCGTTTTTGAATGGTGCAAGAAGGAATAGGATTTTGTGGGGATGAAGGGGTTATTAGTAAGGAAGGGAGGTAAGGGTAGGGTGGAAGAAAAGTGAAGATGGTAAATCTGCAGGTATAGTGAAATTACTAGTGAAATGATTGCAAGAAGCGGAGGCGAGATGGGTTTTGATTGATCTGGATTTGGACGTTGGTGTAATAAGCGTTTATGGACGTATAGGTTCCAAGGATTGGAGAGGAGCGGTAAATAGTACCTTGTATAAGGGTAAGGTGAGAAAAGGGGAACTGTAGAAATTATAGGGGATAAGTTTATTGAGTGTTGTGGTATATGCTGGTGTATTGGTCGAAAGAGTGCGTCGAGTGACTGAGGGAATGATTGGTGAAGAACAAGGTGCGTTTAGGAGTGGTAGAGGATGTGTGGATCAAATCTTTACATTGAAACAAATGATTGAGAAAATGAGGGGAAGAAGAATAAATTGTATTTAGGTTTTTATGGATTTTGCAACAGGCGTATGATAGAGTTAATAGGGAACGTATGGCAGGTGTTAGTGATATATGGTGTTTGGTGGTAGGCTTACTGAATGGAATCAAAAGTGGGTATGACGATAGTGAAGCGTGTTGTAAGAATAAATGGTGTCTAAATGGTGAATTGGTTTAGGATTAATAGCGGAAGTAAAAACAGGGTTGTGTTATGTCTCCTTGGTTTATTCAATTTGTATATTTGGATGGGGTTAAGAAAGAATTTGAGGTGGGGGATGGGGCAGGAAATGGTGTTAGAAATGGAGATTTAATGGGTTGAGTGAGGGTTGCCCTACTATTATATGAGGATGATTTTGGTTCTGTTGGCGAATTGAGGAGAGTTTTGAGAAGGATTGATAGAGAGGATTTGGCAGGTGTGTGAAAGGAGGGGCTTGAAAAGTAAACGTGGATAAGAGTAAGGTTAATGGTTGTGAGTGAGGACACTCCTCAGTGTGAAGTTATGGTAGATTGGTGAGCAGCTAGAAAAGTGTCTGAGTTTTAAATATTTAGGGTAATATGTTGGATGAAAAGGGAAACGGACGATGCAGAGTGTAGAGGAAAGTTGTGAATGGCAGGAAGGTGGCTGGTGCAGTTAAATCGTTGTTGGAGTTGGCAAAGGGACTAAGTCTTGAGTGTGCTAGGGTCCTTACATGAGGGTATGTTTGTTACCTGTGTTATTGTATGGGAGTGAGACTATGGTCTGGAATATAAGAAGTATAGATCTAAAGTCAAAATGTGTTCAGAGGACAATCTTAGGGGTGTGCTACAGGTGTGAGAAGAATTTGATAAAGAGAGAATGAACGTATTAGAGAGTGGTGTGGTGTGAGAAGGGGTAATGAGAGAATAAATGGGGGTAAATGTTGAGATGGTTTGGTCATGTGGAAAGGATGAATGATAGTAGGTGGGTTAAAGGATATTTAGTGGTGAGTGTGTTGGGAACCGACCGGTTGGGAGACCGAAGAGAAAGTGGATGAGTCGGTGAACGAATGTCTGAAGGAGAGAAATGAGTTTGGCAGAGCGAGATAAAAGGTGCATGATAGGAGAGAATGCGGGGTTTTGTATGGGGGCATGGTTGTGGCCCACTGGGCCAAAGGGATGACCCTTACATTGACGATTTACCATAGTGAAGGGTCCGTCGCGGTCCCAGTGATGCTCTAGGGATTTTCTGTCCGTGACGAGCTCTCACTAATTAATGGTACAGAGGGGGCGGTAAGGCCTGGCTTTCTTTTCGACGTTTGCCATGTTCTCCTCTGCTTTTTCTTTCCGATGCTTGTACAGCACCTTACCCCCAATCTGGGGCAAAGAGGAAGGTGAAAGAAAGAAAGAAAAATATATATATATATATTATATATATATATATATATAATATAACTTATATATATATATATAGTATATATATATTATATATATATATATAAAATATATGAGAAATCACATAATATATGATTTCTCTTTTAATTATGGGTTTAGAATTCTTTGATTTAAAAAATACAGCACTAATTTCTAATATGCTCACTTATGAAAAAAATAAAAAGCAAATAATTTTAAGAAATATGAGAGAACACTACCTCAATATCATAAAAAAAAAAAACCCTTGAAAAAATATTTTTAAAACAAAAAAATCCCACAAAATTTCAACTATGATATTGTTCAATGTTTTATTACAAGATAATTTAAAATCATGTTTCCAATATGTGTTTTGGCAGGAAAATATATTGAATATGAGAGTTGACATTACAAAAAAAAATGCGTAAACATTACGATACTTGTTACATACTTCTTTATATCTTGCCAGATTTAACAAATTTTTGGAAATAAAATGAATTTTTAGTTTTCATTAAATAAATTTGTAAGAAATAGGCTGACGTAGCCCAGTTAAAATATAAAATCTCCCAAAATGTAGCCCGTAGCAATGCACCACTTATCATCCAATGCACCACGTTTGGCACATGCGCCAAGGGTTGGCCACCCCTCATATAGATGAATTATACTTATCATAATTAGGTGATAACTAGATTAATTATTAAAAAAAAAAAAATTTGCCTAAAAAATAAAAAAATAAATAAAAAAAATCATGATTTTTTTTTTATAAATAAAAATTACGTAAAAAAATCAGTTGATTTAGATCATTTGATTTCTTTTGTGCCAACCCTGCTCTAGAATCTAGACCTGGGGATAAATAAAATTTGTACAGGGTACTGTTATTATTATTATTATTATTATTATTATTATTATTTTTATTATTATTATTATTGTTTAAATTTAAAGCATCTGAAAGTTTTTCCTTTTAATATCAGTCTGATAAATTTTAATTCTTAAAATATTTTCTCTGATATTCGTTTAAATTTCATTAATATTAATCTAGAGAATAATTTAAAAAGAAAGTAGGAGGCATATTTATATTTATTAGATCCTGACCGGTTTCATCCGTGAGCCTCGACATCTTCTGAGTTTCGATCTCAACAATTTGAATGAATTATTTTAACACTAGATTTAAAAAATTAAAATTACAAATTAGATTTTAGATTTTAGATTTTAGTATTTCATATTATATTTAACTTAAGGGACAATACGTTGAACTTTATGTTAATGTCTGGTTTCCTGCAAAATTTTAATAGCCTCATTATTTTTCAAGTTATTAAGTTACATTGAGGAGTTAAAAATTTAAAAGGATTTTGAAATATCAGGTAGCAGTGTCTTGTTATGGTTCAGTGAATAAATGTTGTATATTTTACTGGGTTTAAAGCGGTGCTGGTATGCCCTATCTGTTAATCTGTTAATAGATTAACAGATAGGGCATACCAGCACCGCTTTAAACCCAGTAAAATATATGAACATTTATTCACTGAACATAACAAGACAACTGTACCTGATATTTCAAAATCATTTAAAATTTTACACTCCCTCAAGTGAAGCCCAAAAACTGAAATAACTGAGGCTTATTACATAAAACATCTAAAACCAGACATTAACATAAAGTTCAACGTTATTGTCCCTTAAGTTAAATTTAATATGAAATACTAAAAATCTAAAATCTAATTTTGTAATTTTAATTTTTTAAATCTAGTGTTAAAATAATTCATTCAATTGTTAGAATCGAAACTCTTGAAGATGTCTGAGGCTTACGGATGAAACCCGTCAGGATCTAATAAATATAAATATGCCTCCTACTTTCTTTGTAAATTATTCTCTTGATTAATAATAAGGAAATTAAATGAATATCAGAAGAAAATATTAGGGAATTGGAAGTAAAAACTAAAACTTTTATTATTATTATTATTATTATTATTATTGAAATTTTATATCAGCTTCTAATTTAATGTGAAGATTTGCAAGCCTTTTCCAATTTTCATGCCTTTTCCAATTTCCTAAGGTATCAACGCTACATGTTGATTTTTTTAAGAACTAATTTGAATAGAAAAGAACAACTGGCTTTCTGAACCTTTTAATCTAATATTTTCGCCTGGCCACTTCAAGCATCATCAGAGACGAGTTCTAGACTAATTTAACAAATGATGAAACAAAATAAATGCTATTTAAATTTAAAAATTATAATCTGAAGTAACATTAAAGTTTTATAACTAACGATTTAATTAATACTTAAGGATTTTAGATTTAAAGTTCTTAATAAAACTTTAATTTGTTACTTTACAAATTTAATTTTTTAAATCTAATACTTTATTTTGTTTCAATCATTTGTTAAATTAGTTTAGAACTCGTCTCTGATGATGCCTGAAGTGGCCAGGCGAAATAATATAGGTTAAAAGTTCAGAAAGCAGTTTTTCTTTGCTAATAGAATAAATTATTAAATTATTAAGTTTTATTATTATTATTATTATTTTATTATTATTAATTATTAAAGAAATTTTACTTTAAGTAGAAACTACTACAAAAAAAATATATTAACTACTGTTTAAGCAAAAAAATTTTAAAAATTTCAAAACAAGTTCCATAATTTTTCTTACTTAAAATGAATTTATTGAATTTTGAAATGTTGTGGTTTAGAAATAAGTTGGGGCTTCATGTTGTGGAGTTTAAACGTGATCTCTTAATCCTTCAAACACGTTACCCGCTTCTGAAAAAAGCTTTTTAAAACTTTGAAGACCCCGTAGAACTTTTATATAGTATATTCTATTTACTAATAAATTTATTGATCCGCTTTTATCCAAATTTTGGCTTTATAGAATAAGAGTCACGTATGGATATAACAAGCCAGATACTCTAGAGGACTCCTTTGTTAAATCGGATCAGTTTTAAGTAGAATATGTAAGGGGTAGCGGAAGTCAAAAGTTCCGGTTCCGGAAGAAAACTTTTCCAGGTTCCGGAAAGTTCTGGTCCGGCCGGAACCAAAATTCTGGTTCCGGTAAACCTAATATATATATATATATATAATATAATATTTATATATATATATATATATATATATATTATATATACTATATATATATATATATGTGTGTGTGTGTGTGTGTGTGGAGGTAATTGTGGAATCCAGGTCAGATTCACCCATACCCATACTTTTATAGTAAAGTTATTAGATGGAAAACCTTATTCTAATATTGAATAAGTGAGTACTCTAAATTGGAGGTTAAAACTGCATATATACATTATTTTTTTTATGTTCATACTTTACACCTTTAAATATGATAAATTACTATAACTCATATTATCTTTTCAGTATTTTACATGATTAGATATTTTGTTACTTTTGACTGTATATTTATTGAATTTAACTTAAAAACAATTACGTAAAAACGTAACCTCACATCTTTCTGACGTTCGTGAAATAAAACAACGTCTGATGAAATTAATCAACCTCGTTCTTCTGACGATTTTTTCACTTCACTTGAGGTCCTTAAACCATTGTTGAAGCATTATAAATATAGAAAAGAATCCAATAAAGGTCAGTGGATTATGTTTTATGCTGGATTCATTAGTATAGTAATAATCATAAAAACTATAAAAACGCCCTTAACAAGTTCGTTAATTTCATATTCCCTTTTGTTTATATTTATTGCAGTTGATATTACAGTTGATATCGCTGCAGACTTGAAGCTATTGATCAAATAAACAAGACCCCTCACAGACGGTTTTTATCGTTAGGGTAAGATCCCTCTTTTATTTCATTATTTAAATAGCTTAATTTAATTAATTAATAAGTAAATGGTCAGATATTCAAATACCTTAAATAAGCTTGCCTTAAAATTCATCTAATTCCTGTAATCATTTTTACAGGGTTTTTATTTTTGGTCTTAAGTCTCCATCTTTATTTCTGGTCTAGGACATCCCCAGAATCGTTTTTATTTTTGGTTTTTATTTTGATTCTTATTTGGATCTACATCGAACTTCTTAATTGTGGGCCATCTGCCCTGAAGTTTTGTTTTGGTCTTCAGAAAAATCCCTTTTGTATATTAGGGTTCACAATCATATAGAACAAAATCCATCTTCATTGGGTTTTTTTTTTTTGTTCTAAATCTTGAATTCCAGTCAAGATTAATCTTAATATTCAAAAATCTTTCAAGTCTGGATAACTTCCCAGATGCATTAGTATTAAGTCAGTCTGGATAACTTCCCAGAATCATTAATATTAAGTCAGTTCTTCTGATCATATTTATATATTTATAAACAACTTAGTTACCAGTTGTGGGTTTACCACCCCCGTAACCATTTTCCTTTATCTAATTCCTTTATTTAATTAAGTAAATTATAAATTTATATAAGTAAGCAAGTCTACTCCAGAAGAGTACTGGAGTCTATTCTGTTTCATAATTATAAAGTTAAAGCTATCCCCCTAGTTTCCCGGATACCTGATGAATGTATATTAACTGTAACTCTACTACTTTTGATAGTATACATGTGTAAATAAACCTATCTTTTACTTCTTTTTCATTTTCCTATCTTATTCATAAATCTATTGTTATAAGTGATCTTCACGGACACAGCCCAAGCAGCATTCAGAGCAAGCTGGTGGTCCTTCCTTTATCCTGCCATTATCACGAAAGGTTAATCAGCTCTCCATAGGCTTTCGACTTTGGATACAAACAAAGAAGCCTTGAAGATATCACCTCTAGGTAGATACTGAATATTTCTTTTTCATTTTCTCACTGTTCTTTACTATTATATATTAATTTTGATAATACTTATTAATTTTTCTTCTGGAGGTCAAGTGACCGTAATTATTCATGCCCTCGTCACTTGGTCTCCACAACATATATTTACAGGGAAGCATAGAGGCAAGAAACTAAATTTTCTTGTTGACATAGATGAAATAGATATATATATATAATATATATATATTATATATATATATATATATATATATATATATATATATAATATTAATATATATACTGGTATATATATATATATATAATATATTATATATATATAATATATATGATATATATATATTATATATATACGTATATATGGAAAGCGGTCACGGAGGGGGAAAACCGGTCAGTTTAATAAATTGTAATATTTTTTTAAATTAAAAGAATTTTCAATTTATAGAGAAAGGTTTTTTTAAGTAGCAAATAGATTATATTTTTAAACCATATATAAAAATTTAGTAAAATAACATATATAGCTACTATTCAAAAAAATTTCCCAAAGTTATGGAAAAAAAAATTTTTTTATTGCAAAAAAATTCTAAACCTCATGAATCTCGTAGAATTAAGATATCAGATTTGAGTTAGATGCATATTGGGAAGTCTAATTTTTAACATTTTCCATGTAAAAAATTTAAAAATATTTTAAGCTTATTTTTAAATTATTACGTCTTTTTCAATTTCGGGGTAGATATTGGATTGATAGGTAATCGTAGTCATTAAATAAATGTCTTTTTTTCAGTTTTCATCTCTGACGATTTAATTATGCATTCTAGACTATTAATCATTTGTTTAAAGGTTTTATAACATTATCTTTCTTCTATGGGGAATGAAAAAAAAGTTCCCGTGAAATGTGCGTACTCACTCGAAAAAAAAAAAAAAAAAAAAAAAAAAAAAAAAAAAAAAAGCCTATTTTGTTAAAAGTGCATTATTATTAGTTATTACTATAATAGTTAATTTAAAAATTGGGATTTGTCATAATTTAATTATAATATTGTAAAAAATATTTTCCAAAAAGTTCACGTGAAATGTGCGTACATAGGCCTACTCTAATATAAAGTGTGATAATTGTTAAAAAAGTGAAATATTATTATTATTATTAGAAATTATTAAAATTATTGTCATAATTCATTATTCAATTCTTATTAAGCATAAAAAATTAATAAACATTTTCGAAATTTTGTAAAAAATCAAACCTTTTGCAAAATGTTAAAAGGTTTGTTTGTGTTACTTGTGTTTTGCAATTTAAAATTGCTAATACTTATTTAATCATTATTTAGACTTCTTATTTTTTTTGTTAAATTAAATTTATAATTAGTTTGAACAAGCACAAAAAGAAATAATATTTAAATTGACGCTTTTTCCCGACGCCAATGACCGGTTTTTCCCGAATTCAATTTTTTGAAAATGGAATTTTTCAAAAAATTTTTAAAAATATTCATTTCGAGATTTTTATTATTTTCATTATTCTAAAACATTAAGGAAACTCTAAATGTGAGAAAAAACTATTAAGTATAGATAAAACTTAAAATTTCGATTTTCATGATTCATAAAAAAAAAAAAGCGGCCGATTTTCTCGTCGGTTTTTTCCCCCATTTTTACGGTTATATAGGTTACCTCTAAGCTAGATGGTATAGATATATACAAACGTCTTTCTTTATATATATATATATACAATATATATATATATATATATATATATATATATATATATATATATTTATGATTAGTATAAAACCCAACAGATTTTTTCACATAGTGATGCAGTTTCTTATTTAAAAACACCAAACTAAAAAATAATTCCTCCCATTGCTAGTATACACAGAAGCCAAACTGATTATTTGACACTAATATTGATTTTAAATTATAGCTATTCGATTAATCATATAAGTAAAGTTTTTCATAGAAATTCATTGCAAGTCTATAATCGATTTTAAATCGTTGATAAATATTAAAATGTTGATTATATTTTCCTTAATAATAATAATAATAATAATAATAATAATAATAATAATAATAATAATAATAATAATAATAATAATAATAATGTTGAAGCTAATATAAAATTATTATAAAACATTTACTATTAAAACAACTTGACATTAATTAAAATATTACTGAATTTATTTGTGAGGATTCATTTTCTATTGCAAAATAATAACGTGTGTTTGTGTGAGCGACTCATGTTAACTGTTATTTCAACTGTGTATAACTGATCAATGATTTTTCACAATCTAAATTAAATAAATAGATTCTTATCATTGATTTAAATTATTATTATAAACATTACTGTTATTATTATTTATATTGCTTTTCATTATAATTATTAACAAAGTTATATGGCTTTTATTTTTCAAATAACTTTGATTTAATTCTTCAATTAAAATAAGCTTGCATGTACATCAAAACTAACAGTAAATAGCTGATAGTCAGTTGAAAGTTTTTGACTTGTAGATCATGCTTATATTTCATGGGGGTATTTACATTGTTTTATTAATTAAATTCATATAGTTTGTTGAGTGTATTTACTACTTGACCTCGGAGTCATACCGCTACTATGCGACCTCATCAAGGTCATATTCTGATATTACTTGACCTCAGGGTCATACTGCTACTACTTGACCTCATTTGGGTCATATCGACACCACTAATATTCCTCACCTAACTTTGAACATTGGTTGTAAATGACATCATGTGAGTCATCATTATTCATACCTAACCTAATTTATAAATTAAAGTTAATAGGAATTAGCTTCAACATTTTTGAGATTAACTATCACATCCGGGTCAATTCTTTATAAAATTGAGGTGTGTTGATCTCCTAGCAAGCAATTTAAGGATTGCATTTCCCACACATATTCAATTTTTATTACAAGCACCATTCTTCTCTGTTTAAATGTAAATTCAGTCAGTTGAAATTCCTTGTTTCAAATGGCATTGATATTAATATCTACATATCATTATCATTCCTTTATTTCTACCTATGCCCTTCTACTTTCTTCTATCTTAAGGTTGTTGTCATTTGTATGAGCAGTTCCTCAAACATATTTAATAGTCTATTTACTGAAAGAACAGTTTGAGATCTAATTTAATTTGCTTTTATAAACTTGTCTAAGCTAAATGACATTTTTATATTAATTTGATTATTTATATGTTTCAAACATTATGTTCGTTTCTGGGTATGGCATTTGGTGAACTCACACTACAATAAATGTCATTTACTTATTAAAACTGGGAAGGTGAAATTTTTGTCAGAGGATGTACTCCTTATTTATTTATTTATTTTAATATTTTTTGTTGCTCATTTAAACAGATTTGAACTTGTGATCAATAATAATATAATTTAGGGTAGTTTCTCTAAATTTTTATTACTTTTCATTCATTATTTTAGAAATAAAAATTTATATTTTAGTAAATAAAGTAGAACTTAAACATTAACCATCGTTTATATGCCGTAAATGAAAGGTGGGTATGTTCTCATCTCTTACGATTCCTGTAACATACAACCATTCACCTCTAGGCTAACCTCAATTGTAACCGAGTACCCGGTCGTGTGTGTTATTAGCAGTTGTGGCTAAAGTTAATCTCGGGTACATGGCGGAGGCAAGACCACCATTTCCCCACCTATTAATTCCCAAAATTAATCAAACATGAAAACTCACTGGAACAAATTTTGGACAACATAAAGAAACCCTCACCATAATATACAAGCAAAAAAAAATATGCATCACCCGCCTGGGCACCCGCAATATCAAAGTCCAATATCCAAAAATTAGAAGTTAAATAAAACAAAGCTCGCAGTATAATAGCAGGCTGCCTCCCCTCCCCTCCCCACCCATCCACCACTTACAAACTGAAACAAAAATTATTCCCATAGAAGCCCATCTGGTCATGATAGGCTGTCAATTTTACAGTAAATTTCTCTCACCCCTGCACAAAAAGGAAAAAAATCACATCAGCATTATACCACTCTAACATATACAACACGCTCCCCCTCCCTCATCAAATACATCCCCACTCAATTAATCCAAAGAACGTTCAAAGATAATCCACGTAACTCAGTCCACCAAGCACATCCACCAGAAATATCTTGCACAGAACCCTCATGTCCTATCCTGTAATGCAGGGCTGCGGAGCGGGCAAATTTTTTCCCGGCTCCGGCTCCAGCATTTTAAAATTCCCGGCTCCGACTCCGACTCCGGCCTCCTAGAAGTCATTTTAAAAATTACCCGGCAATTCCGTAAACTTCCCGGCTCCAGCATTTTAAAATTACGCGGCTCCGACTCTGGCTCCGGCATTTTAAAATTGTTCGGCTCCGACCCCTTGTTATAATTCCTTCTTCATTTACAGTCATGAAATCATAAATTCTGATACAAAATTTTGAGGGTTATGATGAAATAATTCGGTGGTCCAAAATTATATCCAAAGACTGAGAAAATATTTATCATAAAAGAAGAAATGTTAAGAAAATACAGAAAGGAATAATGCTACTAGGTTCAAGAGATTCTATAAACTGTCCGGCTCTAAAACCGTGACGGAATTGAACTGCCTGTACAGTACGTAATATAATTTTATTAATTTTTTTTCCTTGAAAACAGTATAAAAAATCATTTTTTAGATTCATCCTAAAGTTTAAAATAATTCCTCTGTGAAATGTATAAACATGAAAATTTGAAAAATAATTTTATATTCAAAACCTTCCTTCCTTTTATATTATATATGATATATAATATACTATAGACTATAAAAACTATAACATAAGTTATATATATATATATAAATTATATATATATAGATATATATATATATAATATATATTATATATATTTATATCTATATATATATTTTCCTTTATATAATAAGTAATAATATAGCTATAGTATATACTCTATAGTATATATATATACTATTAATATACTATATATAATATATAAAGTATTAATATAAACATTCTATATATATAATATTATAGATATAATAATAAATAAATAATAATATAATAATAAATGGATAAAATAATAGCAATAATAAAAAAAGTGTAATATTATTATATATAGAGTATATATATAGTAATATATATATATACTATATATATATATATTAAAATATAATATTAAAGTGATATACGAAATACTATAAATTCACATTCTTTAACTTTAAAATTGAATTACTCTATCTCGAACAGTCAAAACCCGACTCTATATGTAATATAAAATTTATTCAAAAACAATTGTTCTTAACAAAAAATAAAAACCATCAATACAAATCCTATCCTTAACGAATAATCCTTTAAGACTCTCGATTATAATATTTATATTAATAACATAGCATGGAAGAATAAGCTTTCAACATTCACTTGAATAGGAGCCAAAGCTGTAATTGTGCAGCGGCAGTGCTTTGTAAAATTTAAATAGGAAATTTAGCAATTGATTGCCTTCTTTCTAAACTGAATAACTTTGATTTTACGGAGCTCGATTTTCAGATTATTCCATCTAATGGGATTATGGAATTCTAACCTTTTATTTTCTAGAAGATATTAGGTTGAAAATGTTCTATAATTTAGAATGGTAGATTGTCTTTTTAGGTTTTTTATCAATCGCTTTTCTTGCATGCTTCAATTTGCCTATATCTGGCAAATTACCATTATCTGGCAAATTTGACTTCTTCACTTGACAAAATTCTACAAGGAGAGGGATTCCTAAAAACTGCGAACTTACTTTCTAGGCCCAGAATTTCTGTTAATAATGAATAGTTGTTATTCATTTAAGTCCTAAGAATTAACGCAAGTAACGACAAATCGCTTAAGCTAAACATATCAGAGATCCTCAGTCTGGAAAGAGATTAAAACTTAAACAAAGATTTTATTTCAGATTAACAATTAACATATTCCCTTCTTCATGGAATAATAATTTAGTGATTTCTAAAAATCGTGTTTCCTCTATAAAAATTGTCGTCAGTTCAAGTCTTCTGATTGCAATATTTCTTTGTTGTAAAAGTCCATGGGTTTGCTGCTTTCTTCTGAAGAGGGTTGTCGATTTGTTCCCACTGACTTTGTCAGAGAGAGAAAGTTCAGAAGTCCCGGCAGCCATTCATACTACTACTAAAATCTTTTTGTACCCGAAGCCTTTAGACTTTAGAGCATAAGGCATGTACTTCCCCATCTTTGTCTCTTGATCTAAGATTGCCACTTTTGCAGCTTTATTCTTAGAACTTCCATTAATTTGGGGTACGTGCTGCTTTTGCTATTTGTCTCGCCCTGCATATAAGATTTGCTCTATGAGTATTGTGGAGACCCATCAGCACTGCTAAACTGTAAAGTATGAACTCCAAACCTCATGTGTGCAATTGTTAACGTCATCGGAACTTAGTCTTTTATTAGTTTTATCAAGTTCATTCTGAAAACAACTTATTTCTTCGTTTTTGACATTCAATAAAAACAGTATCACATTTACCAATTTCCTATTCCTCACCCTTATTGTCCTTATTTGAATTTTTCAATCGTACTGATCATGTTTTTGATGCGTTATTATCCGTAAACTAAGCTAATTACTTGTCTCTTGTTATTTTTTGAGGATTCTTTAAAGATGTCAGTAACAAATTTTTTGAATATATTCGCTGAAATGCTGAGTATTTTTTTTCTTACTGCTAACGTTTTAGAAATATGGTTTTTATCTTCGTCCAGTCCACATATATAAAATTATTGAACAAAATAATTTAGCTTTGCCCATGTGTAAGTATCCAGTTTTTAAATGCACAAAGCGTCCCTTTATGGCAATTTTTAAGCTTATTTTTTTGTTTTTATTTTTTCTTCCAGAACTATTTTACAAATATTTTTCCAGTCTAAAAGGGCTTCCAGTTTCCGAAGCCATGTCTCACACAGTGCTTTAAATCCTGGTTATGAAAAAGAAAAACTATCGAAAACTTTAAACAAACCATTATAATCAATTGGTATTTTGAATTTTTCACTTAACATAGACAGAACAAAGTTTATGGCAACTGAAAAATTTCCCACTTTTAGTCTCAGTTTTTTGAAATTAAAAGGTTTTCCTGATTACCTTTAGCTTCACCTTACTTTTTAACAATTGCAGCAATGTCTGATTGATAGCGTGTTTAAATGTCGCATTAATTTTAAAGGGATCCAATAGATGTATTGTGACCCCATGAGTCAACTGGTAGTTAGGTAGACTCTTTTGTGCATGAACGAACTGACTATTTCCCATCAACTGTGTTAACTATTTCATGTTGACAATGAAAGTATTTTTTATCATCAGAGTGAGTAATATATTCAAATACATGAGGTTTTTCGATTTTGGTTTAGTTGACATGATTTTTCTAAGGATATTAAACTTAAATTAATTAAAGTATATCTATAGAAGTACTGAACCTTTTTTATTATTGAATAATAAATAACATAATAAAAATATGGAAAAAAGAGAATATTATATATATATATATATATATATATATATATATATATATATATTATATATATATATATAATATATAATATATATTTATATATATATATATATATATATATATATATATATATATATATATATATATATATATATAACACCTGTAGTAATAAAATTAACAATTACTTAATTTTGTATTTGCCGGAGCAGCCTCTTTTTTTGCGGCTCCGGCTCAGGTCTCCTAAAAATTTTGCCTCCGACTCCGGCTCCGGCTCTAGATCCCCAAAAATTTTGCCTACGGCTCCAGTTTCCCTCAAAAAAGTTTTCGGCCTCCGGCTCCGCATCCCTGCTGCAATGGTCCTGCTTTCCTTGTCTCCGCTCTTGGACACCCATCCCTTCCTTCCATGGAATATAAATTTTCAAAAATTCATATTCCCCTGTGTCAAAATTGTCCCTCCCTGACAAATGACGACACAAAAGACCTAACTTCGAGAGACCTCCTTTAGCATGGCATAATATCTCGGGATCGCCCGCTTCTCGTAGGTGGGGTGCTGGGGGATGCCAAGAAAGAAAAAAAAATATATAATTATATATATATATATTATATATTATATATATATAATATATATAACTATATATATATATTATATATATATATATATACGGCTATTTAATATATCATATATATATATACTATATCATATATATCAGGCTTGGGTTCAAGTACATTTTTGTCAATTTACAAGACTCTAAAAATTGTTTCAAGTACAAGTTACTCTAAAATTTGTTTCAAGTACAAGTATAAGTACAAGTATATTTTATGAAAACTTGCATATATATATATATACTATATATATATTATATATATATATAATATATATATTATATATATATATATATATATATTATATATATAATTATATATATATATATATATAATAATATAATAATATTTTAACTAATAAACTGTATATATATATCATCTCCCACCTTCTCATCCCAAGACTGGGGGTAAGGTGTGTAACATGCACCGGAAACAGAAAAGTAGTAGAAGAATATGAAGCAAGTCGAAAAGAAAGCCCAGCGCTTTACCGCCCCCTTTATACTTTTAGTGAGAAACTCGTCACAGTCAGAAAATCCCCCCTAAAGAGTTTCACGGGACTGCGATGGACCCTCACTATGGTATCTCGTCACAATGTATGTTTCATCCCTTGGCCCAGGTGGGGCTACAACCATACCCCCTCACAAAACCCAGCCATTCACTACTGTTATGCACCTTTCTTCGCTCCTCTGCCAAACTCACATTTCTCTCCTCCAGGCATTCCATTACTGACTCAATCCGCTTTTTCTTTGGTCTCCCAGTCAGTTGATTCCCAGCACACTCATCACTATACATCCGTTTAACCAACCGACTATCATCCATCCTTTACACATGACCAAACCTCTCAACATACTTTCATTTATTCTCTTCCTTTACCCCTTTCTTCATACCACAACTCCTCGTAATACGTTCATTCCTCATTTTATCAATTCTTTTCTCACACCTAACACTCCCCTGAAGATTGTCCATCTGTACACATTGTACTTTTTGGAGCTATAACCTCTTATTCCCAGACCATTTGGGTCTCACAACTAACATTAATACAGGTAACAACATACCCCCTCATGTTAAAGACCATAGCCACACTCAAGACATAGTCACTTTTACATCCACCAACGATTTAATTGCCACCTTCCTGCCATTCACATTCACAACTTTCTGTACAACAATCTGCATCATCCGTTCCCTTTTCATCCAATATATATCCTAAATATTTTAAACTTCAGAGTAGATTTTCTAGCTGCTTCACCATCTAACATAACTCACACCGAGACTGTCCTCATTCACAACCATAACCTTACTCTTATTTACGTTTACTTTCAAACCCCTTCTTTTACGCACCCTACCAAATCTCTCTACCAATCCTCTCAAAACTCTCTCTTCAAGATTCGCCACACAAAATCCCAATCATTCCTCTTTAATAGCTGGGGGAAACCCTTACCACTCTCTTCCTCTCTCCAATCATTCTAACACCATCCCCTGCCACCCCAACCTCAAATTCTTCATAACTCCATCCCATTATACAAAATTGAATAGCCAAGAAGGTATAACACATCCCTGCCTCACTCCGCTATTAATATTAAACCAATTACTTTCGACTCTATTTATTCTTACACACGCTTCACTATCGTCAAACCTACTTTTGATTCCATTCAGAAGCCTACCACCAACACCATATATCACTAACACCTGCCATAGAGCTTTCCCTATTAATCCTATCATACGCCTGTTGCAAATTCCATTAAAACCTAAATTACCAATTTTATTCTCCTCGCTTCCGCATTTTCCCAATATTGTTTTTTAATGTAAAAGATTTGATCACCCACATCCCTACCATCTAAATGCACCTTGCTTCTTCACCAATAAGTCCTCAGTCAACTCAACGCACTCTGTCAACAAAAATACCAGCATTATATCTTTTCGATACAACATTCATTAAACTAATTAAATTCCCCTATAAATACCTACAGTATCTTTATCCCCTTTACCCTTATATAATAGTACTATTATTGCTCTCCTCCAATCCTTCGGAACTATACCTTCCATAAACGCTTCATTACACAGCTTCAAAATCCAATCAATCACCATCCCGCCTTTTTATATATATATATATATATATATATATATTATATATATATATATATATATATATATATATATATATATATATATATATATATATATATTCAAAAATGTCTGTTTCACTTTTGAATGCTAGTGGGTTTATTGTTATTAATTACTCTATGATAAAAAATGTCTATTTTATTTACCTTAATCTTCCTTGATGTTCTGAAGAATTCTCGAATGTTTTTTCATAGGAGGCCTCCTATAATTGCTAATACTTAATTTATTAATATACGAAGGCACTTTTAATAGTAGTAAATAATATAAATAATCTTTACTGATGCGCACATAGGCAACTCGAGGTTTGAAATAGTTTATTTCAATAGTAAGGATAATTTATCCTTTTTGTAAACTTTTAATTTATTAATTTATTATAAGTAATATTTTTAAATAATTAAACACTTTTCCATTTTTATAATGTTAATGGCTAAGATTGGCTTAATTTAATACTTAAATAAACTTCACTTTAATTGTTGGAAGCTATTTCTAAGTCAATTTACACAACCTTTTATTATTGCGGTTGAAGAAGACTTTATTGTTGTTACTGAGTCAATACTTTTTGACATACTAAAATACTGTATACTGTTTATTAGCTTTTATTATAATGAAGTAGTCACCCGACTCTTTATTGTTGAGTCACTACTCTTTACATACTGTGGCTTTCCGAGTCAGCAGTCACGCGACCCTCTATTCTTATTATTGAGTCAATAGTCACATGACTGACTCAAATTTTATTATAATTTTAAACCTTTTATTGACGGCTTATATTTTAATTATTTTATATTTATTTAAATAAAGCTTTTAATATGCAATTTTAATGTCAATTTAAAGAAAATTATGACATACTCCGGGCAGAAGATTGCTTCAGAATAAGAAGCAATAATCTACCTTACTTTAAGATGCGTGTTTATGCTCTTGTAAATCCTTTTTAATAACTTAAATCTAACCTATTCTATCTTAAAATTACCCCAATACCAATTTCCCATCACCAATCTTGTTACAAATCAGCAAGGTTAGCTTGCATAAACTGTCTTTGTTTCAAAGCAGCTTGTCGTTGAGGTCTTTGCTCATTAGTTTTATTGGATTTGTTTTCTTTATTTACACCAGAAGGGCCAGGCTTATTACCATTATCATTCTCATTATTTGATGTTACAGCATTTGTTACATTTGGCAAACCCCCCAAATTGAGCTCAAGAGGGTATAGGTTGCATATAGCATGCAGCCCCACCTCACCAGAACCAGTTTTAATTTTACTGTGCGGATCTTATTGTCATAACCCATTATCACTTCCAACACCCTTCCCAATTTCCAAAATGGGCGTGGTTTATTTGCATCTTTAATAAGAACATCACCAACCTTTATTTTATCTGCCCATCTCCCTTGAAACAATTGTCTTGACTGTTCCCTTAGGCTCAAGAGATATTCTTCATGCCATTGTCTCCTAAAGTCCTCATACAGTTCATTTTGTTTAATGAGGGTTTGATCCAGTTTCTCTTTATTGGGGGCTTCACCCATTACATATTCAAATGAATCATAATTACTTTTAAATATTAAGTTAGTATTATACATTACTTTAAGAAAACAATTTGGTGTTATTGCCTCCAATTCAGACAAGCTAGATCTATATGTGAGTGGCTGAGAATTAAATTGCATTTTCTATATCAGAAAGGGTTGTCAAAAGTTCAAAATAAGTTACTTTGGTTTTACCAACAGCTTTATATAAACACTGCTTCATCACTTTTATTAAACGCTCCCAATGGCTGCCTTGCCATGGTGAAAAAAGATTTATTTTAACATGTTTTATTTGATTTTTTGAAAATTCTTCCTTAAATTCATTAGAATTAAAAGATTCAGAAATTATTTTACCTCCCTTTGCAAAATACAAAGCATTGTCACTATAGACATAAGATGGTATACAAAATGTATTACGAAAACGCTTAAATGCTAATAAAAAGTCTGCTGTATTCATTGATGGTAACAACTCAAAATGTACTGCTCTTATGTTAAGACATGTAAAGATAAGAACATACATTTTTTCTAATTGAGAAGTGTTATTGTTTTTGACAAACACATGAGATGTAAAATCTATGCCTGTATGTTGGTAAGGCTGAATTAAGTTCATGTGTGTTCTGGGCATGTCTGTAAAGTGTGGATACCTATAAGCGAGAGCAATATATTTTTTACATGTTATGCAATCTAGAAGAATGGATTTTACCGCTGCACGACCTTTTGGTATCCATATACCTTGACCTCTAATGTAATTGAGTGTTGTCCCAATGCCCAAATGTTTTACTTGCTCATGGGCATATCTTATATACAAAGATGTGAAAGCATTATGTTTTCCCATTAACAGAGGATTAGCTTTTTCATAATTTATACTCAAAGATTTATTTATTCTACCCTTACTTCTCAAAAAACCCTCATCATCAATAAACAGATTCAAATTCAATACCAAAGGAGGAATATCAACATCCTTTAAGGGAGTTACTTTTACTTTTTGTTTGAATTCTTTAAGAAAGTTAATTTCAACAGGATTTATTTTAATCCAATATTTTAAAGCTTCTTGATCAGGATCGACCTCACTTTTAATTTTACTGAGACATTTAAAAAGCCATGATGTTATTCTTAGAACCTTACGGTAACAAGAGTATTTACTTAAATCTAAATGCTTAAATTATTGTTATCTACAGTATTTACATTAATCATGAGTTGTGGTAAAGACTCATGAGGAACACTTAACATGGGAAATTTTGGCCAGCTATCAAGATCATTAGATAGCCATACTGGACCATGATACCATAATGGAAGTACTTCTATATATTTCTTAAATGATAACCCTCTGGTTAAAAAATCCCCTGGGTTTTCACTAGTGTGTACATATTAATAATGGACATTAATTTTATATTTCTTAATGATGGTATTAATAAGACCATCCAATTCATTAATTCTGTTTTTAAGAAATTTACTTTTTGCTTTTGTTTGCCTCGTGAGCAACCAACTCAATACTACTTGGGAGTCTACTGCTATATTTACAAATTCAAAATATATTTTATTATATGCTTCAAGAATGTTTGGCAAGCACTTTAAAGCCAAAATTACACCCATAAGCTCCAAAGATGGTATACTTAATTCTCTTGGCCTATTTGCAGGAGCAACCTTAGCTTTTGAAAATATATAAGAGCTTTTATTATTTTCACTCACTCCAAAACAAACAAATCCATATACACTGTCGGAACTATCACAAAACAAATGAAGTCCATATTTAGTCCCTTCCAAAAGAGCCATTCTTGGAAAAGCTATTGTATGAAGTTGTTTACAATCATTACAGATCTTATACCATTCCTTTAAAATACTATCAGGCACTTGTTCATCCCAATTTATTTTCTGTTGCCATACTTGCCTCATTAGTAACTTGCCCCTTACCATAATAGAAAGAGCAAAATTAATGGGATCAAAGAGTTTAGAAATTTCAGATAATAATTGTCTTTTAGTAGAAATGCACTCAAGATATTCAACCTCATTTATTGTAATACAATCAGTCTCTACATTAAAGCTATACCCCAAGACCTTTTCACAACAACTCGAGTGCTCGTTCCACAAAACAATTCTCTTGTTTAAATTTATCACATAGCACACTCGAATTGCTGTTCCAGGACCTCAGGATAAAACCCCCTTCAGTCATCCTTTCTTTACACTGATGATACAACTTTACAATCTCACTTTCATTCTGCATAGTGGTGAATATAAGATTATCAACATAAAAACCAGAAGAAAGTATTTCTATATATTGAATTTAGTGATATTCTTCTTCGACCGACTTTTCATTATATAGCTGCCAAAATCCGGAATTATTTGGGTAAATGTATTTATTAGATATCTGTATGCCACCAACTCATTGTTTTCAAACCATAGGAAGGTAAACCTATTTTTGTCTACTTCCTCCTTAATCTTATCATCAAAAAGCCTGCTTATGTCACTATTATTTACTTGTACTATTTGTTCTAAACCACAATAGAAGTTTCAAAAAAGAGAAAAATCTCATTAAATCATTAACGCTGTATGTAGCCTTATTCAGGGATGGAAATACTTGCTTACTTTTTAGAGAAACAATTAAATACAGGTCTAATATATATGTTAGTAACAACTGCTTTTCAGTTTTGTCTAGATTGATTGGACGTTTGTGGATATAAAGTTGTATATTTGCAAACATCATTATTGACTCAAATAAACTCTTATGTAATCCTTTGGTGTCAATGATATTTATCTTAATACTTATGAGTTTTTTTCAAAGGACATTTTCTTGCGGTAAACTCATATTTGAGTTTTGAAATTGTTTTTATTTGAGTGTAACCCGTTATTAAAGAAAACTTTTATGAGCTAAGTTACAGAAATATTAAAATTAATCCAGGAACCAAGTCTATGCTATCATTACAACGTACTCTATAAAGGCAAAATTTAAATAGGTACACGATAGAATACATGTATTGTGCTCATAAATATGTATATTTTTGAGTGTGCTCTTTTTAAACAACTTTCAATCTCACTGGTTTTTCTTACGATGTGTCTCAAAATATTTTCTCTTCATCAGTATTTTGGTTATGCTGACACGATTTTTTAATACTCGTCAGTTTCAAAACATCGTCTGCAAGATGCTAATATCAGAGTTACTAATATAGAAGTATTAATACTATCAATTTTTATTTAATGCAAAAATGGTTAATTACTCAATAATTATTTAAAATAAATTTGTCGGTATTTTACATCTATTATTATTATTTTATTTATAGGATTTATTTTTTATTTAGGATTACTTAATGAATCATTTATCTCTATTTGTTTCCGAATTGTCAGATATCATCATACTATTATTATTGTACCAAAATTATAGCTTAGTCATTCTCAAATTTCCTTCTTTATTCTACTAAAAATATTTTTTATATTTAACAATTCTTTTATTTTCTGCATTCTAGTTTAATAAATTTAAATATTTATCCTAATAATAATGTGTGTGGTATTAATTTTGTATTACTCAACAATTCTATATATATTATTTACACACTCATAGAAAAGGAATAGTTCAAATGATGAAGAGATGATTGTCAATAAGAGATATCATATATACCTTACTATATACATCGGTGATACCTAACGCATAATCTAGGTCTCTTTTAATAATTTATTACTTTGTCATAATTTACGCAGCTGCTAATTATAAGACCAGACTCATTATATGCATTTTATACATATCATCTAGAAAGTCTCTTCTTTAATAGTTATACTATAATTAATATGTTTTATAATATAAATTATTCAAGCATATTTGAGCAAATGGGGAATATAGAAATATACTTTTAAATCTTACTCGCGAATCAAAGTTTCATGGAATAAGAAATCTGTTTATATACTTTAAATTGGTTGGGCCTTATTAAAATTTGTGGTTTGTGTACATTAATCATTGAGTTTCAACTTACAGGTAGATTCTCATTTATTACTTTGTAGGTCAATTATTTGCTCTCAGCTGCCTCCTTAGGATATGTGAGGAGACCTTATCCATGAGGCGTGTGTACTCTAAAGATAGAAAACCTACATAAATTTGTGTAATATAACTTAGTTGCCATTTATTAAACCATGTTTAATGTACACTGATGTAGAGGAATATATGCAGTGTTGTCTTATTAACACTTGTGGGTAATGGATTTACAATTATCATATTGTAATTTACTCTTATATCCTTATTGGAACGTCATCATTCTTTCTATATCACACAAAGGATAGTGATTGTGAGAATATACTATCTTGTAGAATATTTTATCTCAGCATTAATAGCAGTTTAGCTTTCAATTTTTGAGGGGAGGAATGAATGTATGAATTATTCAATAAGCTTTTAATATTATAATTGGTTATATATATTGATTAGAATTAACTGAGTGTAAGGTCATCTTTAAGTTATATAAGGTTATTTTTTAAATTCCTCGCCACTTTATAAATAATTTCTCACTTTCCAATTAGGTTATTAAACTCTTTACCTTTTTCCGAAGTTACATTTTTAGTCTGGAAATTTTGTAATGAAGGTGTTTCTACAGATTTATTAACTGATACCTGTTTAGGATTTTCCCTTTGAGGTGTACTTTTACTTTTGAATTTATTAACTACAACCTTTTCAGTTGATGAACTAGTACTTATCAAAGTCTTTATAATGAATGTCCTGAATAATTATCAAAGGTTAACATCATAATATCAAGTTACAAACACAATTAATGATAAAAATGTTGAAAAACAAACGCATTCCAAAATTAAAACTTTTTAGGAAGTTGGATCATACAACTACAATATGCGACAATGGTTTACAACCAGAACTTTTTCTTATAGTAAAAAAGTCAAAATCAGATTCTTTAATTTGAAATATCATTAGGTTCCGAATGACTCTAATTACAGCCCTTTTTTAGTGAATAATAATAATATATATACAAATATATTACTTATATACTGTTTACTATTACTTATCTCTTTAATACTAGTTTAAACAGTGTCTTTAGATCATCAACAACTGCATCTATATCCATATATTCCTTTTTAAGCGATTCTAGGAAGAGGTTGGCTTAAATTTGAATAAATATCTTAGCGATTGATGATCTACTATTGCTGTAAAATTTTTTCCTAATGCTTAGAGTAAGTATTCTCTAAGAAATTACTGAAAAGAAACATCCTTTTACCTACAAGATAGTTCATAACTAAACTGGACTTAGCCATATTATTTCCAATTAATGATCATTAAAAATTGTTTATAAAAATAGCATTAAAGCCTCTACCTTTTCTATTCAATTAAACCATAAAATGTTTTACCTAATGTAAACCACTAGATATTCATATTTAATGTTAATATATTATAATCATAGAATTAACTTCCTAAATTAAATTGACCTCCAAAAAGCTAATCCGTTGCATAGGCTTTTTCTTCCATTTACCTAAAATATTTCTCCGTTCATTTTTTTGATTTTTAATAGTTATTATTTTTAATTCCATTTAATTTTATTAAATTCTAATTTTCATAAAAATTATTATACAGTCTGATTTTCAAATATCTCAGAGTTATAAAATCACTTTCTTCTTTAACAGAAGTTAATTTAAAAAATTTCCTAAGCATTTCTTCAATCTACTTTTTCTTAATTCGCGAGCATAATATGTACAGTATATACTTTTCAATCTGTACTTACAAAAATGTAAGACTAAGGGAAAACTCTAATTAATTTTTAATTTTACACTTAATTTATTTAATTAATATGATAGTCACTTTATTGCTTAATAAACTAGTACTAAAGACAAAACGTCGCTACAAAGTTAAAGGCATTTCTAAATGTATAGGACAAAAATATTTAGTTATTAAATGATTTTCAAATATTCTTCTTGCAAAGAACTCTCGTGTGTGTGTTTATTCTTAGTAGTGAGTAATGATAATAATTATAAATATAAAAGGCTCTACTATTAAGTGCGTTTAGGGCTTCAAAAAACAGTTTGTTTCATAATTTTTTATTGGATTGAATTTAGGCCTGAAGGTGTCCTACAGTCTACATTATACATGTGACCTGGCCTATTCTGTAGATTTTACTACTTTTGAATAAAGAAGGCATCAAAACCACGCTTTACTATTATAATTGGAATACTATACTTCAATTTTTTTGCCAAATTATTAATTAAGAATATTATTTTTCGTAGTAAAGCCAACCTTATACCAGTAACAATTATTATTTCAACTAAAAAATAATTAACGTTATCACTAAACGCCATTTCGGAAGATTATGAAACAAATTGACAATCGATTATATTAATTTTTTTTCATTTATTTGATATTTTATGGCTGTTTTATTTATTTATGCATGTATCTACGATTTCTTTAAATTTTAATTAAACTACATCAAACATTCGGAGCAACGCCTAATGCCTTTCGAGGTTTAATATTCAATTGTCGATTTGAGTTTTAGAAATGTATACTGGGCATCTGTTTCACACTGCACACTTTTCATCTGCGCTGATATGTTTTAAATTTGTACTTTCGGATAAATTCTATTTACTTTAGTTATCATAAAGTTAATATACTTCTTTTACCACATTTATTCTCCATACATCTATAATTATAGTTTCACACATACAAAATCTACCACTGTATATATAAAATCTGTATTAATAGTTAATATATATTATAAATACTTTTAATATTTCAAATTGTAGTTTCAAACATTATGTTGGCTGTACCTGTAACACTTTTGATGCTTTTATGTTTGTGGATGAACGTTAGTTTAAATTTATATCTATTTACTTCTCATATAGAAATTAAAAATATGTTGCTTATTTTGATTACCTTTATAATCTTCTTAAGATCGTTCTGTAAGACATTCTCTGAATAGAATTTCTTTCATAGTGAGCCTTTTCATCCTATATTAATTTTCTAAATACTTAATTATAATTATTACGAAGGCTACTCTCTTAATTAGTAGTAAATAATCATATTACATAATCTTTAACTGATGCGCACATATGCGCAAACTCTGATGTGTTTGTCAAAATAGTTTATTCTTCATTCTAGAGCGTGTGTTTGAGATGACCTCCATTTAGCTACTTTTACTTTATTTCCTTTATTAAGTGTAACTTTTATTTTTTTATTATAATTAACGTAGACTTTTCCATTTCTTTCTTTATTACATGTCTTTCAATGGCTTTAAAGTAATGGCCTTAATTTAATAAACTTTATAAATAAACTTTCACTTTAATTGTTGGATACGCTATTTCAAAGCAATTTACACAACCTGTTATTTTATTGCGGTGAAGAAGACTTTATTGTAATATATATACAGTATGTCAATACTTTTAGACATACAATAAAATACTGTTACAGATTTTTTATTAGCTTATTTATATATAATAAGTTAGAATATCATCAAACGACTCTTATTATTGTTGGTCCATCTAATCTCTTTATTCATACTGTGGCTTTCCGACTAAAGTCAAACGACAGTCACTCAAAGATTCCCTCTATTTACTTAATTATTAGAGTCAATTTAATCACATGACTGACTCGACATTATTTATATATAATTTTATAAACCTTTTCCATTGCATCAGGTCTTATATTTTAATTATTTTTATAAATTTATCTTAAATAAATATCTATTTAATAATGCAATTTTTTAATTATTGTCAATTTAAAGGATAATAAAACTAAATATTATATATAATATATTATAATATATATTATATATTATATATATACTTATATATATTATATAATAATTATATATATATCATATAATTATATATATAATATATATTATATATATATTATTAATATTAAAATATTATAATATAATATATATATGAAATATAATATATATAATTCAGATTCAATAATATAATTTATTCTAATATATTTCATATAATTATTAATAATATATTAATATATACTGTAATTAATAATACTTTATATAGTCATCGTGATAAATGTAAAATGTAGTACATTAAATCAGTATCATCGTGCACCGAGGGCGTTGTCACTCCCCAATTATACCTTAGTTGACATCAGGCTGTGTATTTCTTTAACCTCACGATAAGAAAGAATACATACTACGATGAGCAATATACTGGTAAGACGCACGAAATCGTCTCCGCTCTTTTTAGTGCGAAGCCAATATAAAAGTTTACCGATCCGTTTCTCCTCCCATATTTGTTACAAATCCTATTATGGAACTATCTCGTATCGCTTTATATCCACAAACACCTTATCCTTTTCTCTTGTGTTACCCAATCCACAGTGAGTCTATACTCCTAATAAACCAAATTAGGGAATACCATGATTTCCAAGTTTCATTGTAGGATATAAGACAAGGTTTTTCGTCAGTGAGCCTCTTCCAAAAGTTTCCAATCTACTGTCTGTGCGGTCCTTCACTTCAGTGACTCTAATAAATTAAAAAAATGAGTTAGGCCCAGTGTGCGCTTTCGTGCTCGTCTACGTACGTCCGTGCTCATCACTATCGTCCAGTATCTCCTGACTTATATCATTTGTTGTTATAGCGAGAGTTATTCATATAATGTATCTAATATCTCTGTGCTAATAATATCGCGCTAATCGCAGATTGATCATATTTATGTAATCCTTTGAACTATAGGTAAGGCGCTGAGTAATAGACAACTAAACTGAGAGAATGACGATAAAATATATTAAAAGTAGTCGGTTAAATGTTGGGTCGTGGGATCGTATTTAACAACTTTGAGAGTGGATTGTTTACATTGTTCTCTCTTTTTCCTAAAGAGAGCTCGACGATTTCTCCGTCCTCTATCTCTGCATTACCTTATCTTTTCTTTGAGAGGTGTTTATCCTTTGAATTATCCTTATAAAGTATATCTGGCCCCCTTCCTTGAAGTATCCCGCCTTTTCTAGTCTGATCACCTCTTTCTCTAGCTCATAACTACTCCACTACCCTCGGATATTATTCTCTATAAAAACGAAAAACATAAAATAAGGATCCAATAATAACAAAAGTATTTGATCCTATATGGTTGGTCTTACCAGTCTCAATAAACAGTACTTGTCATCCAGGTACTTTGCCCATAATTTTCAAGTACAAAAGGTACGCAAGTTTCACTCTAAGTCCTACAAGTATAACACTGGAGTTTTACGACAACTTAAGCAATCTGGTTTACATTAGTTTATAAGCTCCTACATATTATCTACTCTATAAATAAATTGTACTTAAGTCCAATTCACAAGTAACATAACTAAGTACTGTTACTGACCAAGCCGATTCACAATACTATCAATATTTACTATGTTAGGTCTGTAATGATTTCAATGTTTTTCAACTATTCCGATACACCCCAAATATATATATAGTTACATATTTTGAGGTTGAGTATTCACTCAAACAGGGTATATTCCTATAACTTATTTATCCCACATATTAACATATCCTCATTCACAATAGAGTCACTAAGTATATTTGTATCTCAGATAACTATATATAATATATATAAATTATAATTTCACAATAAGTAGTTAATTATAAATAAAGTGGACTAAGTATATTTATAAACTCACAATCCTATGCTATATACTTTACTCGTTTATTTAGTTTTCATTACTCAATTATCTCATCTCATCTTACTTCCCATTTCCGTATTAATTCTAAATATATCAACTGCGCTTAATGTTTATTTTCATATATATATTTATCCATATATATATTACTTCTTTATATTATTCAGCTTTATCTTACTGTACTTATATTCCTCACCATACGCAAGCTAGTGTATTTTTATTCCCACCACTCTTACCTGAATTATAATCTATTTCGTTCTTTATATATTATTATAAATCCAAAGAGCTTTTACTTCTAAACTATAACGATTCTGCTGAATTATATTATATTAGCTGTTGTTTATATTGTTTAATTCACCTAAAATATTCTAATTATGCTATTATTTATATACTATATATAACATTCATTTACCTACCTATCCACTATTACTATTATTATTTAATGGGTATATATATTCTACATACGTCATATATTATTTATCACAAAATGTTTAGTATTATGCCTACGGAATCCGTTATGTTATATACCTCTGAATCTATTTTCACTATATATAATCTAATTATTTCTCTCATATGTACTTTTATTTTCTTTTATTCTTCTCGCTATATATTAATAATTTTTATTTGCGCTCAATAAGCTAATCTTCCTTTTATCCTTCTTATGTAATTCTAAACAAACTTTTTATCTATTTCATTTAATTATTGGCATATCATCAACTATCATATTACCTATATCAAATATCATAGTTGATAGTTATCGCTCACTCCTTATATAGTATTACTCACAATATCTTACTAAATTATATACTATATTCATGTACCATCTATGTTCAACCATACTTTACTATCCTAGTTTGAATAATCTTCATTATTAATATCCATCATTCCAGCACTCTTTCTATATTATAATTATTAAGGCTCTATATTTATTATTGCTTCACTTACTTATACTCCATGTAACGGTATCTAAGCCTGCTGTTCTCGTAGTCTTTCTAATATTGAGGGTATTCCTACTCTTATATGAGTTCCTTCTCAGTATTACCATATTCATAATTCCTCTATATTAATTATATTCATCCATATCTCCTCGACCTTTTCATTATCCCCTACAGGTCTCTCTTTTTGTTGAATATCACATTCGTTTAGGTCATCTTTTGTTCTTAATCTGCTTAGCAATTCCATATTCAACTTCCTAAGTGCTTCTTTATCCCTCATTCATCCTCCAGCATTCCCCTCTTATCCTTTCCTATACTAGTCGATGTTCGTCTCTTATTTTTTTCTTCTCGATTTACGCAGAGCATAAGCTGTCTATTTCATTTGTCCTTGTCTCCTCATAAGCGGTAGTCCTCTTTTCCCTTACTTACGTCTCTAACTTTCTCATTCCCAAACCGTTTCTTTTCTTTTTTCCACTACTTATCCTTTATTGTGCCATATCACTTCTAGTTGCACTGCTCCACATCTTTTCTGAATCTTGCCAACCCTCTCTGTCGTTTCCACATTCCTTGAGATTCTCTTCATTTTTCTTATACCTCTTGTTTGTTGATTTCTCTTGTTTTTCATCCTTTATTTTTCAATAACAATGACTTGTCTTTTTTTTCTTTCTTTGTTTTTCTTTCTCTGACATCTTAACTTCCCAGCCACAAGTCTGTGGTCTGATTTATATATTTATTTGTATATATATTTATATATATAATTTATATATATATATATTACTATGATATTATATATATTATATTATATTATAATATAATATATTTTATATATATATATATTATTAATATATACTAAATATATATATTATATATATATAATCTATTATATATATATATATATATATATATATATATATATATATACACCTAAACTAATAGATACTAATCTGCATTATATGTAGATACATTGCATTAGATGTACTATTTTTCTTGATCAAATTTACAACTCAACAACTCCATAATGGCAAAGCATTATTCTCATTCTTCTTTATCCCATTTCTTTCTTTTAACCTCACTTAGCACCCTTTTCAGTTCTAGAGCAGCTATTTTTTTTCTTATCTTTTAGCTTCCCTTTTGACTTGACCTATAAATTGAAAAGCGCGTTCCGCAGCTGATTAGAACCCCTAAAGCTGAATCTTTTTATAACCAATTCATTTACGTCTGATGCAATTTGGCCTCTAATCTAGATTCAAACCATGCCACATATATACTATTCCCGATCCATTATATTATATATACTTATATATTATATATATATAATATAAATACTATTTTATTATATATACTATATATATATATATAGTTTATACTATGATTTATCTATATTTATATCTATATATATATTATATAATATATATATATAATTATATATATATTATTTATACTATATATATATTATATGATAGTATATATTATATATATAATATATATATATATATTATATTATTATATATTTATAATTCATTAATATTATATATATATTATAATATATATATATATTTTATATTAGTATATTCTATTATATATATATATATAATCTCAATTATATAATATATATTTATTATTATATATATCATAATTTATTTATATATACTTTATTTATAATATACTATATATATATTATATATATCTAAATATATATATATATTTACACTTATATATATATTTTAATATATTTATATTATATAATATATATACTATATAATAATAATACTATATATATTATATATATTTATTTATATATATATATCTACTTTTATTATATTATATATTTATATATATACTTATATATATATTTAATATAACTTTTCATATAATTTTCATTATATCTTATTAATATTATTATATATATATATTTATATATATATCTAATTTTTATATTATTACTAACATACCTTTTCATTAAAATAGTTAAATATTTTTAATTCTAAATGCTTCATAAACATTCTCTATTTTCGAATTTTAAAATCCACGTGCTCAAATAACATAAGCCGCCCAAAAAAAAAGCCAACATTTTATTTTCAATATTTTTGTTTTTTTATTTTTCTAATCCCATTTTGTTAGCTATTACTCCTTTGTTATCATAAAACACTTCATTAAACTTATTCTTAGAGAAGTCAAACGTATTAAAGAAATTAAATTTATGAACGAGGGTGTTGAAATTGACGAAACCATTCTAATTCTCTCCGAGCAGCGTTTTTATCATAGTTGATTTCGAAACATCTATATAATAGCATCAATAAAAACCCTTTCAATTTGACGAAAAGTCATTCATTCTAAGTGAGTTTTAATATTAACATTAGTAGAGTTTTAAAACTGTGTAAATAGTTAAAAATTTTTTTTATGGCTGGCTTCGGAGATTTTTTTTTTTTTTTTATATAGGCTATTTTATTATTTTACTTAACAGGTTATCAATTTTTATTTTTTCCTGCATTTTTGTTGAAGTTATTGTCTCTTTATTACGGACATTTTGAGATTAATATTTCAACTTTTCTCAGTTTTTGTCTTGATCTTCAAAGAATTATAATATCTATGATAATGCCGTTTTCAGGCCAGCCGGATCTTGGTTGACTTTTCACGTCATGTCCATATTTATTTAAAAACAAAAAAGGTAATATTTTTATAAATGAAACTGTATATAAATATATCATTGTGTATTAGTTAATGATTTAACTTGAACCCAAGTACAAAAATTTTTTATTAATCCTTACGCTATCAATTCCCTCATTATTTAAGTAGGAACCCCCTTCCTTGCCTTATTTTTTGCACAAAATTACCGTACTCCCTCTACTTGACTCCCCTTTATTCAAGGAAAATATTGTTTAAATGAACAAAAGAAGTAAACGCTCTTAAAAACCCTCTATGAATATGCAAAACCCATCATCTCTCATAACAAACCTCTTTCCGAACAGACACTCTCGTGACACTTACCCCCAGTTATTACATCGATACATTTTTGCATTATGGCACACGTTGGAGCCTTTCCTTATCCAAGTACGAACATTATCATTCCGTCATTTCGAAACACTCCCATGCCTCCGTTTAGCAGCCGGGTGGACCCTGCGGAACGAAGAGACCGAATTTAGATCTCGAGACGTTACATTTTCCCCCAATACATGCACATATTAAATGATTATTGTACTACATGCCTTCCTGCCAACAACATTAAATAATACCCCCAAAACGCCCATTAAAGCAACCCGTCCCCTATGACCTCTCATTTTTCCAAGAGTCACGGACATTTAGGACCTTTACCAACCAATGCAAAAATTACCACAATGTAAATATATCCTTTGCATGAAAGACTCTCTTACTAGGTATGTTGTGACCCCCTAAAACAACATACTACCAAAGAAATTGCACAGGCTATCCTAGAGCGGATTAATCTGTCGCCCCATGTCTACTCCAGACTGGTAATTATTTTCGATCGAAGCACCGGACCTAACCTCCTCCTCAACTTTTTAAAGACTATGGCCCAATGTGCGAATTAAGGCAGTTAACATTATGTTGTGCGACACGTCCCAGAGTAATGCATGAGTGACAAATTAAGGGACTAAATCATAAGATAAGCTAATTATCTACGACATCTATGTCAACACCCAATCATAATGACTGAGTCATCACATTCATTCACACAACTGCCCTATAAATTCAACCTACTCTTCCGCCATCGTACCTCCCACACTTCCTCCTTTACAACTTACAATAAACGACTTCCTTGGGACCTTCCAAACTACTACATCCCCTTTTATTCTACAACAACCACCCCGTACTACATAAATGTTATGTTGATGAAATAGTCTCGAAGCGAAGCACTTTAAATTAGAGACCTCAAGTCGAGAACATTTAAAGCAGAAACTCACAAATTTCTCCTAAACAATCCCAATCTCTTGTTACTGACTCCAATATTGAAAATAGGCGATTTTAGTTTACATCTTGAACGATAAACCTAAACAAACCCCCAACCTGCCCAAAATGTGACATGGTCCTTATATAGAAGTCCTACGTTTGTTCCTTATACAAACTGTTACTCCAATGTCTAAATTCCTTCAAAAATCTTTTATGTCCTGGTAATGATAATGTAAAAATATCTAAAGTAACAAATAATTTCTAACCCCTTCCCCTAACAAGACTTTGCTAATTCTAACCCCCTCCCCTGGCTTTCAATCAGACTAAGCCCAAACATACCGTAAACCATACCCCACATACATATACGCTCCACCATAACAACATATTCCCAACACAAACCTCCAACATACCGATCCACAAAGTCAACCACCGACTACACCACCATACTCCTTTACATATTCCTTCCTTTACACCGACCAATTATACAACATAACAGTTATTCCCATTGAAAAAACTGCATCCCGAACAATTCTTCCAACACCATTTACAGACCTCCTCTCCTACAAAACAACATACTACCGAAAACCCACTTCCATGAAGGCATCTCCATTGACATATTAGATCACTATGAAAATTTCAAACTCTACCTTCCCTCCAAAATTAAACCTTTTACAATACTTAAATCACCACCACCCCCTCCTTTCCTAGATTTTCCTTATACGAACCTCCAAACTACCCCTAGAGCTCCTCTCAGAAACAATCCAATTCCACAATCCCTTCTTACTTTATGCAGAAATATCTTCCCCCCACCCCTCCAGAACAGGGTGATGATCCATTCCTCAGACCTTCTTAACATCCAAAATCCTGGAATACCACCACCCCATCATTACGAAAAGCAACAACCTTGTACTATTATGATCGGGGACAACGAGAATTTAGTTTACCGCACTAATCACAACTTTTCCTTGCATGTAGAGGTCATTCCACTCCACACCTCCCCCACCAAACTTAAACATTTTCTTTTTCTTTCCTCCCCCAGTGGAACATTCACAATTTGTAAACATATTAAGAAGCAAAACAATCTTGAAACAAAACACCATCAAAGAATATTTCCAAAACTATCCTCCACATTTAAAAGATGTAATTAAATAAAAAACCAGAAAATTTTAAAGAAAGAAACATTAATTAAACTTTTATGACTAAGTAGAGAATCTTAAACATTAACAACATAATCAAATTTAATATTTCATTTGTTTAATAACTTAAATATGTTAAAAACTTATCAAATTCAATTTTAATTTTTTCTATCTATATCTTAAAATTATAACAACATTATCAAATGTATATTTTTCATCTCTATTTTATAATTAATACTACAAAACTAATCACCCAAAAGAATTTTCATTAACATTTATCATAACATTCCCAAATCCTCAATTCTCACATTCATTCGATACTTTAAAACTAACACATATCCTTATCCATAATTTAAAATTTCATTTTCAATTCAATTTTAACATCGAAAATAAGATAATTCAATTGTTAAGTAGAATTGTCTTCTCCCACGAGCCGGGAATTTTTTGCAGCATCAAAATCATAAAATGGCCTCCATACCTTTTTCATTAAAAATAGTTAAATAATTTTTTTAATTCAAATGCTGAAACATTCTCTCATTTTCGAATTTTAAAATCCACGTGCTCAAATAACATAAGCCGCCCAAAAAAAAGCCAACCAATTTTTATATAAATCTTTTTAGTTTTTTTCACTTTTCAAAATTCCCTCTATTTCTATAGATTTCTTTCCTTATATACGTTTTTGTTCGTGACAATAAACACATTCATTAAATATTCTTAAGGCAGGCGAACCGGTCTCGATGATCTTCTTCGTAAGGATGAATCCAGTGTGTCTGAAATTATGAAAGCCCATCCTTAATGCTCTTCGCACGTTTTCATCATAAAAGTAATTTCAATTAATAAGATTTTATAGTCCAATTTTAATTGACAAACTTTTCCACTAATTTAATTTCGAATATTTTAATTATAACATTTAGAATCTTTTAATGCATGATGGTCATTACTATATTTTTTTCATGCTGGCTTCCGGAGATTTTATTTTTTTTTTTTTTTTAAGCCAACATTTCATTCTTAGCTAATTAGTTTTTTTTACCTAGAGTAAATATTTTATTTTTTCCAGGTAAATATTAATATCTATTTTGCTTTTATGTCTCTTTGTTTTGTGTATTAGACAGTTTATCTACATCGCTTTTCTGATCTTCAGAATAATAAAATTATCTAGATAATGCGTTTTCAGCCAGCCGTTAATAAGTTAAAACTTTATTCATGTTCCTAATTATTTTAAAAAACCCAAAAATAAAAAAATCTCGAATTAAAATCCTTTTTGAAATAAGTATTTAAACGTTTATATTTTTTAATGGATTTCACTTGAACCAAGTACAAAATATTTTTTTATTAATCCTTACCGCCCTATCAATTTCTGATTTATTTAAAAAGAGTTTACTCGGTAGACTTCATGATAATTCAAACCGTTTCGATTCATACCCCCAATAGGCGATACCCAGCCAGTCGGATTTCTGGAATAGTATCTGTTGAGGGTGTTCCCGATTTCCGTGCATGATTATTTTGAATTTTAAAAATTTCGGGAGGAATTAAGGGAAAAATTTCCATTTTTAATTTTAAAGCTATAAATAAAATATTTAGTGTTGTGCCGGTCATTTTTTTATCCCGTTAATTTTGGTAAGCATTATTTATTTTTTTCTTATTTTGCCTGAGTAATATTAACAAGTGCACGTAGTGTAGACAACATACGTATGAGAAAGTAAATAATAATAATAATAATAATAATTAATAATAATAATAAAAAAGCAATATAAAATAATATAATAAAAATGTTATAATAGTAATAATAATCATTTTATAATAGTAATTATAATAGAATTATTAATTAAAAAAAAAAATAATATTATATTAATTTTAAAATTAAGAATTTTTTTTATAGAAAAAGCAATTATAAAAATATTAATATTAATATGAATACTAAATATTAAATATAAAAAAAATTTTAATAATCATAATAGCGTATACTGTCAGGATAATAATAATTTATATGAAATGAAAGATAATTAAAATAAAGTTAAGATAGCTAATGATAATTAAGATAATTACAGTAATTATTTTTGTAAAATAATAATCATAAATAAAGAATAATATAAGTAATTTGATAAATATATATTAATTATAAAATTATAAATATAAAAAAAAAAATTAAAAAAATAATCTTTATAAATACTTCAGATTTTTTTATAATCATAGTAAATAATTTTTTTGGAAAATTTTTAATATAAATCATTGATTATAATATAATTATATATATATAAATTCCGTTAAAAAAAAAAAAAAAATTTTAATTTATAAATTCTTTTTTTAATAATAATCAATAATTTTGCTTTTCTATTTTATAAGTATTATCAATAGTACTGAACATGTTTGATTTTTTTTAATAATTATTAATAGTTAATAATTTATATATTTATATAATTATATTTAATTACAAATAATTATATAAAATAAATTATAATAATAATTATAATAAGATAAATAGTAATTTTAAAAATTAATTTTTTTATAATAATAATTTGATAATGACTTAGGGCGTAATTTTGAAAAGCATTTTATTAAATAATTATTATAACAAATTTTCTATTTATTTATTCGCCTCCCCAAAGAAATCAAGATATCATTTAGAGAGTACTGTGTAATTATTTAATTTATTTATAAGAATTCCGTAATGAAACGTTTCAATTTCTAACCTTTATTTAATTTATTTAGTTCTTTTGTTTACTTGTTGTATTTATTTCCTAGAAGTACTTTATTTAGTTTATTAAACTGCGGAGTAGTTTTCAACTAGCTTTCATTCTTCAAACAGTAATTTATTTCATTTTTTGCCACATTATCTTCATAAAGACTAATGGGCCAAATAGAACAATTTTTTTTTAACAAACAATCTTATTTACATTTTTAAATAGTTAAAGGATGTTTATGTTTTGTTTATCCTTGAATATATTTTATTTTAAATTGTTATTGAGATTAATAATTTTTTGGTAACATAAAAACATGATTTTTTTAATTCTTTTTTTATTATTCTATTCCTAAATATTTATGTATTTTATTTATTTTTATTTTTAAGGGTATGAATAACATATTTTAATATATTTTTTACTGTTATAGTGATGGAAATTTATATTGTAATTAAAGAGTTTAAATTAAAAATTAAAAAAAATGGAGAATCTGAATATTCACTTAATATATCTATAATATTATATTACTAATTATATTAATATAATAATATATAATATAATTTATTATATATATATATAATATATATAGTTATATTATTATATATATTATATATTAATAAATTAAGGTAATATATTAAGTATAACCTATAAGATATTGTAAATTTATTTATATATTTAAGTTAATGGGGGCATGAATAGCACATTATTTTATCAAGTATGTTTTATTGATGCACTCTAAATGGACGAATTCCTTCTTCCAAAAGCCATTTCAGAATCGCGTTTGGGAAATCGTAAAATGCGGAAAGTTCCTTTTCTGTTGGTTTAGAGCAGTACGTAAGATGGGGGTGCCCTTCTAGTACATAAGTCTTTCCTACCGACGTAGCGGACGTTTTATTTAGGGGTAGAAGGTCCCGGAAAATTGATAAAAGGAACCAATGCTATTAATAGAGTTACATCCATATAACATAGAGTTTAAGAAGAATTTTTTTTTATTTTTTTTTTGCTAATTTAGCTTTAAAGCTGCTTTGTATGCAATTTATTAAGTAACGTTAATTATTCAATGTTCCATAATTATATGATTACTATTATGCTAGATGATTTTCTTTTTGCGAGATATGGGGGCATTTCTATCGGAAAAACATTATGTTTTGTCAACATAGTACCTGCTTTTCTGGCAAGTACCAGAGCGAAAAGACATGTAAATGGAGACTATAGGAAGACTTCTGTTGTCTAACCTCACCTTATAAACATTAGAATGACATTGAAGCAGAGTAGGGAAGCATAAGAAGGAACTATAGGAAGATCCTCAGTCTCCCCTCCGCCTGTCAGTTGGTTTGAGATGGAAGGGAAGGAGAACGTTTGAGATAAGATATAAGACACGCTAGTGCGCTTTTACGTAAATATAGAGTTTATATAGCCTAAGTTTTAATACTTTTAAGAATATTTTTTCTCTTACGATAATATTTTTGATTTTAAGAAGATATGAATATGCATTTCGCATCGCACATGTATAATTCACATCATAATTTTAATCAATACTTGGAAAAAATTTCCGAAGTGGTAAAATTTTTTTTTGCTGATTGTGTTTTATTATTTTTTATCTACGGCTACCACCGAAGTAATATCTTAAGGGGGGGGCCCAGTGAAAATTTTTAATTTAAAAAATCACTTTAAAAAAGAAAAAAGAATTTCTTTTAAAAAAGGAAAAAATAATAAAATTAATAGCAACAGCAGGAGAATGTTAACTAACTTTGCAATTAATTTAACATTCGTTTTGATGCATGTCTATAATTGAGATATGGCAGTTTATTAACACTGTTAAACTAATATTGTTAATATTCACGTTTTATACTAACATTTTTAACATTAAAATTTTGTTTCAAATGCATGATATAATAATTTTCTAGGATTAAAAGTACTACTGACATTTCTTCTAGATTCCTATTAGCATAAAGCATACTCATGTCCTGCAATAAAATGTTAACAATTTGATACGATACTGACGAGTAGTTCAGATTGTGATAAACATTTTTAAATAACTTCTTAAATACTAATAGCTTATCACTAACGCTTTAAGAGTTAGTCTCTTACTAACAATGTTTATTCTATGAACTTAAAAATACAAACTGTGCTTAATTGGACGTAATAAATTTATAAGCATGTTAATCGCCAAACGTAGTTTTAGAATTTTCAAAACTTCAATGGTTCCTAATGGTATACGAATGTAACTTCCAGCTCAAAGACTAAAAAGCATGGTAGTTAAGCTTTAACACACTCCCATTCCTTTTAATTTCTTTTTAATCAAGCTTTACTAAAAAGTAATTTAGATAAAGACCAAAGCTTCGGCCAGTAGAAATAAAAAAGGAAAAATAACTTAAAAAATCATTGATTGACCATTTACTAAAATATTTTTAGGTCAACTTGATTAACCAAAGACGATA
>JABUQX010109727.1:55000-57500 GCA_015478945.1 Trachelipus rathkii
AATAAGATAGAACATTTGTGCACTGCTAGGCAACTCCAAGATTTCTTCCCTGTACAACAAACTTAGTCTCTTATTTCTATTTGGTTGTGCAGTATATTTAATCTTTAATAATTAAAATAGTACTTTAAGTGAATAAATGGGCAATATAATTATTAATAACTTTTTTATGTTTGTGTTTTTAAAAAATTTTCCATTTTCCATCTTTCTAAGTAAGTATTACAAGTTTAGCTATAGCTTTTATGTTTACCCATGATTAACACATTTAACAGAAGATTTTTAACTATCTACAATATAAAGAATAAAAATAATGAAGAGAGACTATTATAGCAAGTTAAAATGAAAAAACCTATTATCACATGACGTAATAAATACTCCTTTAAGTAGATATATTCAATACTCAAATCAAAAATTAACAAATTGTGTGCAAAACTTTAAGCTTTCCTAGTATCTGGCGAGAGCTGTTCTTTTTGGGGGTGTTTCATTCCCCCTACCTAACTACCCTATAATACGCTCTTCTCGACTGATGAAGGAGGTGCTGATATTTATTTGCCTGCAAGCACTGATAATTGAAACCTTGGCCCATTTTCATACCATCGCATGAAAGGATTCTCTTTTGTAGGCAGCATCTATGTTTTCGTAGATCCTCATCTCCTCTTTCAGACTGCAAATTGTGAATATCATTGCTCCTTTGATGACTGTCTTCGTTTTTACGATTGAGGTTCCTGGTGGTGATTCTTTGAAGGTGAATGGATGTCAATACAATTTCGGCATGAACTTAATCCAAAGTCTAACGATATCCCAAAATCTCATCTTCAGTAGGTTTATTTTGCTGAAAAGCCACCTCGTATATCAGTGCTGTTGCCAGGGTTGCAGATAAGGCGGCTTTCACTTCTCTGTTCTTTTTTTTTTTTTTTTTTTTTTTTTTTTTTTTTTTTTTTTTTTTTTTTTTTTTTTTTTTTTGTTGTGCTATTTTAATGCATTCTAGTAGTGGTTCTCCGTCGGAGGTGCTATTCTTTTGTGGTTTTTCCGCTAGCTTAAGGATTCCTTTTTAGAACCTTTTATTATTATTTTTTACAGTTGTCACCGGCTCAAGGCAAGAACCTATTCAGGAGTGGGTGTTGACGCTAAAAATCCATTCTAACGCAATTAGCAGATGAGCACGACGCAGGCTTTAAAGTGGGAAATTAATTGAGTAGGAAACACAGAAGATGGAAGGGAATTTCACAGAACAGAGGTTGCGGCAAAGAAAGAAAGAAACGGCGGCAGAAACTGAGCAGTTGACTCTACAGAACCTATAGAAAAGGGAGAAAGCACCAACATCGCGCCCGCAAATATATAGGGTCAAGTGAACTAGAAGTACAGGACAGTTTATAAGCTTTTTGGCTTTTGACTCGACCCTATAAACCGGATGAAACCAGAGCCCCCGCCCCCACAGATATGAGAGCAGTACTCCATAAAGGGGGATGAGACCCTGTATAAGGTTTAGAGTAACTGAGAAGAGGCGAAAAAGTCGCATCTAACAGAACTCCAGTTTCCTTTGAGGGCCGCCCTAGCAAACCACTGTGATTTGAGGTTTTCCAAAACATTTTTTTGGTTTATGTTAGGCCAAGGATGTTTTATTTGTACAAGGAGAGACGAGAGAAACCGATCGAAAGGAGATAGAAAGTAAAGTGTCTTAGAGAGAGAGAGTTTGTAGAAGTTGGTTTTTAAAGAAATTAAATTTCACAAAGAATGGAGACGCCAGACCTGAAATTTTTATCAGATCAGCGAGAATAGAATCGGAGAGATTAAGACGAGGCAATTCTAGAAGCAAATGAGGGAGCAGAATTGGAAATGAGTTGAAGAATGAAGGTCAAGTCATCGACATATGAGTGGATAGAGGTTGAGATGTTGCAGGTGAGGAAGATCATTGATGAAAGCAGGAATAAGTAGGAGATAAAACAGACCCTGAGGAACACACTATTGACAGAAAAAGAAGAAGTCGCCATATCAACAACCCGATAATGAGCGATTTGAAAGAAAGCTAGAATTATAGTAAGCAGAGAAGGAGGAAAACCAAAGGAGGGAGCTTGGAGAGGCGTGACGCGTACCCGGTCAAATGCTTTGATATGTCAAGCGCACCCATAAAGTTCCCGTAATAAGGGCGGAAAACCATAAAACTGTTAAATAGGAAAGTATAATCGCAGTATGATTCGGACCGAAAGCATACTGGTATTCAGAAGAAGGAGAGTTCAGTGATTAAGAGTGAGAGTTGAGAAAGGGTTCACAGATCTTAGAAAGAAACAAGTGAGAGCTTAGGCGATAGTTTTAGGAATGGATGAGCAGCTTCTTTTTTTGATAGTTTGGACATATGCGCGCTTCCAAACTGAGGGAAAGTGCTAGTATTGATGCATAGGAATATTGTTGAACGAGGGGTGGGGTCAACACGGAAGCACACTTCTTCAAAACTCGGAGAGGAAGGCAATTCGGGCACCGCCTTCTACGTTGATAGAATTTCAGG
>JABUQX010109727.1:62500-70000 GCA_015478945.1 Trachelipus rathkii
TTAAATTTAGGACAACTCCAAATTTTATGATTTTGCCAGTCATTACTTTGAGTCAGGTGAACAAACAACAGCTCTTATGAACATCACAATTAACTTTTTTGTCATTAGCAATTATGAGCAGAATAGCACTTATATCTTTTACTTTTTAACCTATTTGAACTTTTGTAATCTTGCACTATCTATTAATATCATTATAATTTCACTATCCTTATTTACAATTTCATAATAATTCTCTAAATTTCAATTATGATGATTTAAAATTAATTATATTCCAAATAAATACTTTTTTACTTGTTAATTAAATTTTCCAAATAAAATACTGAGCAAACAAATCACATCTTTCTTTATTCTATTCATGCTTGAATGCAAATAAAATTTTTGTTTTCACTAAACCAATTGATAAGGATTTGATATTAAATTTATAAATTTTAGGACGAACTATTTTTTTTATTTTTGTGTTTATTAAAAAAAATAAATTAAATAATTACTGTTGCAGTTTCACGTTCAGTACCATTAATGTCTTATTGGAATTCAACATTTCGAGCTTGAAGGTGCGGATACTTGCCCTAAGTAAATAACGCATATTTTTCAGAAGTACAGTTTTTTATAAATAATAAAATTTCAAAAGAGATCCTAAATATTCTTCAATATTTTAAAAAATTTTCTGATTCTCCTTTAAAGGTTGGGAGCTCTATATGGGGTAATTTTACTTTAGGATTTGTATTTACATCACTAGACACAGTAGTTAAAGATTTTAAAGAAGTTTTATAAAATTCTTCCTGTTGAAAATTATTTTGGATAAAATTTTAGTTATGCATATATAATTCAAAAACTTTTGAAATCTTTAACTACCATAATCATAGTGATATTGTAACGTATATTTAAAGTAAATTACCCCTATATAAGTCTTTCAACTTTAACAGAGTAATGATAAATGTTTAAATATTGCAAGATATTTGATGTTCTCTTTTGAAATCTTTATATTTAAATAAAAATAACTGTACTTCTGAAAATACTGGCTTATTTACTTAGGCAAGTTCGCTTCAAAGCTCGTGAAATTGTGAATAAATAGAACATTAATGGTACTGAACGGAACTGCAAAGTAATATTTTTAATTTCTTTTTAATAAAACACAAAAGATTATTGGGGTTATTAATAAAATAAATTTAAAATTTAATCCTAAAAACCCTTATCATTTTTGGAGTGAAACAAAAACTTTAATTTTTCAGATCAGAAGACTCAAGATAGACACTCAAAGAGTACCTTTTTAATTTCGTTGGAAAAGTTTAGGTGATAAGTATAAAAATATTTATATAGGAATAGTAAATAAGTCTAAACCATCATTAAATGAAATTTTAGAGAATTCTTGTGAAATGATTAATAGGATAGGTGAAAATTATAATATTTTAATATAGTGTCAATGATACTAAACAGTTCAATAGTGTTAAGATTAAAGATATAAATTGCTATTTCTGCTCCATAATGCTAATGACAAAAAAGTTTAAGTGTTGATGTTCATAAAGAGCTGTTTGTTTTTGTCACCTGACTCAGAGTATGACGGGCAAACAATAAAATTTGGGAGTTGGCCTAAATGTTAAAACCCCTCAGGATACATTTAATAAAAATAAAAGAATGTAAAGATTGTACAAACTGGTGCGAAGCCCTTTTCACATCTCATAAAAAATTGTAAGTTTAGTTCTTTTAGTAACAAGAGGAGAAACGGCATTATTTTGGATGGCAGAGGTTTTATCATGGAAAATAAAGAAGACTGTTGCTGATGAAAACTAAAGGGAGAAAATTGGCCTTTAAAGATACGATTCCCAAACTAAGGAAGTTAAGGTTTAACGGGTAAGCTCATAGAATTGGAACTATGTTTTCCTAATTTTATAAGCAAACTTATCAGTTTAATTGCCCTCAAAGAAACCACAATATATAGCTCTAAGAACAGATTCATTGAAATGAGATTCAGGATAATGTAAAGATTTAAATATGTTGTACTTGAAAAAAATGTAGTAATTAAGGTAAATGGTTTCAATTCAAGTCAATTTATTAGACATTTTTGACAGTTAGTTAAATATTAATAAATTATACCACACACCTATTGGTCTACCTGAAATAAGTTTTAAAATCCTTTCTAAAACTTAAATTCTATAATTGGCTAAGTTAAAAGGCTCATAGCTTTGCTTTGGCAAGCAAGTTTAATTGCAAGAGAGAGGAGAGAGAGAAGAGGGAGAGAGAGGAGAGAGAGAGAGAGGAGAGAGGAGAGAGAAGAGGAGAGAGAGAGAGAGAGAGAGAGATAGAGAGGATGTGGATATTTTCTAGGAATAATAGTTTGAATGTACTACTGTACATTTATGTAGCTTTGGAAAAAAAGAATCTTTTATTATAAAATGCTTCCTTGGATTTATGATGGTGGCGATATATCTTATTTTCAAGTTATATAATATTTAGTTTATTGGACAAATACTTTAAATGTTTGGATGGCTAGAAAAGTACATTAAAAACGGTGGAGTATTTTAACAAGAGTCCTAAAACGTTGGAGTAGGTTATATATTTTAAATAGTTATGAGTTGGATGATTTAAATGAAATAAATGCTCTAATACTGATTATTGAAATGATTCAGAAGTAGATGCGTGATTTTAAATGACTGTTTGGATATTGACTATGTTTTTACACATAGAATGTTTAGGTATACAGTCTAGAAGAATGACATAATTGAAAAGGTTAATTTATTTGGCAAACTTCAAGAACCTTTTGTAACAGACTTTATTTAATGGGCATAAAAGATGATGTTGAGATAAACTCGTAGGAAGAGTGTTGCAGTAATTTGTTAAAATTTCATCAGGAAGATATACAGGTTGATATTGTATATTATTGAAAAATGCTATTGTAAGTAAAGAACTAAATGTTGGAGAAATGATTCTCAAGTAAATTATTATTATTATTATTATTATTATTATTATTATTATTATTATTATTATTATTATTATTATTTATTATTATTATTTATTATTATATTCTCATGAATTATTATTTATTAGGGGAATATCATTATTATTATTTATTATTATTTATTAATTATTATATTATTATTTATTATTATTTATTATTATTTATTATCTATTATTATTAACTAGTTTTATTATTAATATGCGTTAAATTATATTTTTATTAAAATTTATGTATATACCTACATAAAACATAAATTTTATCATTGAGGGCAATCTACAATATGTGTATTTGAAAATTCTTTATTGGAGGAAATTAAACTGTAATAAATTTATTTAAAAATTGCATTTTCATGCCCATGATTAGGTTGGTTATAATAAAATAATATATTCGCCATGAACACCCATATGATAAATTAAAGATGTTTTACAGTTAGATACAGGTTCTCAGTATTTCTGTCATAATATTGTTCTCCCTTTTATATTTTTAAGGCATCTGATAAATATAAGTTACTCCTGCAACATTAATTTATAGTAGTAATAAGTTCCTTATTAATGAGCAACTAAAATATTCCATCTCTGGAGAACTGGGAAGCATTGGTAAAGGCGGGTAAAAAGAACATTTCAGAAAGGATCACAATGAAAAGAATCCAGCAATTTGTATTTTATTTTCATTACTTGATCTTAAACTAGAGATCTAGTTGAACATTCAAATTAAATTTTAAATTAATTGGTTATTATATCATACATAATTTAGTTTGCTCTAAAAGTAATCAATTGGTTATCTCATTCTGTTACGTGGTGGTATAAAATAAATAATATATATACAATCCAAGAATGACCTATATATATGCACTATTTATGCTAAATTTTTATGAAATTAATATTAGGTTATTGAAGATTTACGGCCTCGCAAGAAGAATGGCAAAAGATTTGGGACCATTGAGAGTATAATTGATAATTGTTAAATCTTTGTTTATAATTGATTAAGTTTATTAATATATTTTGTTAATCTCACAAAATTCATTAGTCCCAACAATTTATTGATTCATTCTGAATACTTGGTTTTTGCTGCATTATAAAATATTGTAATAAACTTCTGCTGTGTATATACATAATTATTTTCCCATAGGTATAACTTTTTATAAATACTACAATCTTAAAGTAGATATATTTTGTATATATAATATATATATATATATATATATATTATATATATATATATATATTATATATATATATATATAATATATAATATATTATATATATATATATATATATATATATATATATATATATATATTATATATTGTCTCTATACATCGCCCCTAACAATTATTAGTATTTATATATATAATTAAATATTATTATATTTCTATATATGTTTCTATATTATATATATTATATATATATTGGTATATTCTATATATATTATATATTATATATTAATATTCTATAATATATATATATATTAGTATATATATATATTAGTATAATTAAATAATTAACTCATATTTTTCTATATATAAATATATATTATATATATAATAATATTAATATATATATATAAATATTATTATATCTTATATATATATATATTTATTATAATTACTATATATATATATTATATTATATATATATATATTATATATATATTAATTATATATATATATATATTATATTATATATATTAAATAACAATTAAATACCTTATTTTAATTAGTATATATATATATATATTATATTAGGGAATGTACCGTAGTATCGGTATCGGTCTCGGTATCGGTATTCGGCCAATTTTGATGGTATCGGTATCGGTTAAAATGGCCGATACTTAGCCGATACTTCTTACTTTTGGGGTGAAAAATTATGAGAAACTTTTAGATTCAATAATAAATTTACTTCGATATAGATGGCTATTTTGCAAGTTGTTTTTTTTTTCCTCGATTTCTTTTTATACTTAGATTTTTAGCGTTTCTCAAACTTGGTCTTTAGCGTAAATTTACCTATTTGGACAGCCATTATTATATTTTATACAGTTTATCTACTTTTTTATTTGATCAATAATATTTTTTTATTGGTACGCATTTTCGTGAGAGCGTGTGAGTGCGTGAGTGTTTTAAACTTTGGATTATTCATATTTTAGATATTTGCTGTAAATAGGGTTTTTATAGTTTTAAAATTTAGGTTTTAGCGTACGAATATATTTTCCTCATTTCTCCCTTGGTTTTTGTCTATTTGTTTTCTGTCTGTTTTTTTTTTGTTTTTTTGGTGATTGCGTGTGCCTTGTGCGTGTGCGTGTGCTTGTGCGTATGCGTGTGCGTGTACGTGTGCGTGTGCGTGTGCGTTTGCGTTTGCGTGTGCGTGGTGCGTGTGCGTGTGCGTGTGCGTGAGCGTGTATGATAGCAGATTTGCACAGACGTGGCTTTCTTTGACTTTCCCAACATCAATGGCTTGCACTCAACTCTGCATCCATGGAATATTACCTCTCTAACTCTAAACCTATTTTTATGCTCTTGTCTGAGACCCAAATGGCTAAGAATTCATCCTTCAACTCGTTTAATATATCCAACTATAACTTATTTATAATTTCCGTTTGCAAGGTGGTATGTGCCTATGTAAGAATAAAATTCTTATCAAACGCTCTCGAGAATCTCGAATTCCTAACTTCGATGTTCGTGGCTTAAAATTTTCCTTCCTTCTACTACAATAATATTTTTATGCTTCTGCTACTGTTCTCCTACAGAAAGATTTTCATGCTTTTTGATTACTTACTATTCTGACGAGATGTTTATATCTTTCTCATGCCAAATACATGAGGTTCCTCCTATTTTAGGGGATTTCATGTACCAAACACTGAATTGTTGGGTTCCTCGCGTACTGATTTAGTTGGGAGCAGCGAATCATTTCAGTATTTCTAACGATCTGGAGCAACTGAATTAAATAACTACATCATTCCGGATCGTCCCACCGATTCTTGACACACTTGACTATGTTTCCCACTAGTCCATTCTCTTCTGTAAATACACCCCTTCGCTCCTATTGGGCAAATCTGACCACAACCTTATATACTTAAATTTAATACTTTTCTCGCACATCTGCTCCTGCGCTAATGCGGTTTTTTCTGGCACTTTGATCGGGCGCTTGGGGGCAAATTGCGTTTGCTCTCTACGCTAACTATAATTGAAGCGACTGCTTTGACCTTAAGACGCTTCAGATTCTGACGATAAAGTGGGAATGTAATTGTTAATGGGATGAGCAGGTTTATCATTCCTTCTTGGACTATATCTTTTTCCTCCTCAAATCCATGTTTCGGAATCGGTCTTGTTTTTCTGGCCTATTTTTCAGGCTGAGACAATGCTTATCGGTGTGGAAAATTCTCGTTCTCCTATCACCTCTTGCCACTTTTCATTCAGCTAGAAATCGTTGCCAGGATACTCTTCGCGAGCAAAGCGGACTTCATTAAACGAAAATGCGCTGACCTCCTTGTTTTCCTACTGACAAATCTTCTCTGGCCTTTTGCCAAAACATCTCTAACAACTTCTGTAAATCATCCTTTCTCCCTTATTCGCTCTATGATTTCCTGTTGTTTAAGTACTCTAACTGAAAAGGCCTAATCATCTCTTTGGCTCTATTTTTCCCTCTAATTCACCCTGGCGATTCTGGTATTCCTCATCTTCCTCCTTCTCCTCTCATTTCCTTTTTAGTGTTATGCTTTACTGTCATTTCATTTGATCGGGTGAATGAGCTCCTGAAATCTATGAACGTTAGGAAGGCGGGTTGGCCGATGGGCTTCCTCTCCGAGTTTTCGAAGAAGTGTGGCTTCCGTGCTGAACCCCCTCGTTCAACTATATTCTCTATGCCTCAATTACTAGCACTTTCCCTCAGTGGTGGAAGCGCGCATATTCAACCTATTCCGAAAAAATGAAGCTGCTCTGATCCTTCTAACTACTGCCTTAGCTCTCACTTGTATCTTTCTAGATCTTTGAAACCTTTTCACTCTCACTTCTTATGATCAATCTGGAATCTCTTTCCCTTCTTTCTGAATACCAGTACTGCTTTCGGTGCTCGAGATCTACTGGCGATATACTTTCCTATTTAACAGTTTTATGGTTTTCCGCCCTTAGAAACTACGGAAGACTTGTGTGGTGGCGCTTGACATATCCAAAGCATTTGACCGGTATGGCACCCGTCACTGCTCTCCAAGCTTCCCTCCTTTGGGGTTTCCTTCTTCTCTTTGCTTACTTTATGTTCTAGCTTTCTTTCAATCGCTCAATGTTGGCTGTTGTTGATGGGGCGACTTCTTCTTTTTCTGTCAAATAGTGGTGTTTCTCAGGGTTCGTTTCATCTCCTACTTTAATTCCTGGCTTTTTCATCATGATCTCTCACCTGCATCATCTCACTTATCCACTCATATGTCGCATGATTGACCTTTCATTCTTCAACTCATTCAATTCTGCTCCTCTTTTTGCTTCTAGAATTGCCTCTCGTATTAATCTTTTCGATTCTATTCTCGCTGATCTGGATAGAAATTCAGGGTTGGGTCGTCTC
>JABUQX010109728.1:0-25000 GCA_015478945.1 Trachelipus rathkii
CAAATTCTGAAAATTGAACGAAAAATAATGAAAATAAAAACAAATAATTTTTTTTTGAAACTTACATTAAATATTTAAAATTTTACACTATTACTGAAACAATATATACTTTTTTTTAAAAATCCAAAATCACTAAGGTTATGAAAGGTGTGTTAAACTATACAAAAATTCAATTTTGTATACAAAACAAAACTTATTATAACTGGAAACTTAAATTATCATAAAATTTAATATAAAGAAAAATGAAATAAATGAAATATATTAAATATGAAAACATTTGGCAAGTATTTCAGATGGAGAGGAAAGATTTAAAAAAAAACGAGTAATGGAAAAAAAAATCAATAATTTCCCCTCAGGTTTCTGATATCCAAAGAAGTTCACTGAAAATTTATAAACGTATGAATTACGCATTTAATTCCTCGCAATAGGTATAACATTTTTTGATATTCTTTTTCTGGTATTGATACATTAGTAAAATTATTGTTAATCAATAGCTTTTTATGATTATCAATGATTTGATATATAGACAAAATGAACTTAATTTCAAAGAGCATTTTTATGGAAGAAACCAAAAAAAAATTAAAAAAAATAATATAGTTATATATATATATATAGTATATAGATATATATATATATATAATATATATATATATATGATATATATATATATTATATATAATATAATAATATATAATATAATATAATATATTATAATACTCAAAAATATATATAGGAGGGGACACAGTCAATCGATCTTAGCTCTAGGTTTACAGCAATGCAGATTCATCTAGGTTAGGGCTACACAGCACCATCGATCTATATAGGTTAGGTTTGGTTAGGAACTGAAAATCAATCAGAGTTATGAAATTTGTTATGCATACAAGATAAAATTGTGTATACTTAAGCAAATTTGTAACTTGACTGGGCAAGGTAATAACTCGAGCCTAACCTAATTGATCAAAGAACCTAATAAGGGTGGCAAGAGAAAACCTGTTGGTGGAAAGAGAGATAAGAAGAAATTGAAGAAAGCGTAGATGGTTTTTTAAAATATTCAAAGTAGTAATAGGAAGGATGCTTTAGAAAATTATAGAAAATAGAATGAACTTAACCAGTAAAGTAAGAAAGGCAAAGAGAGAGAGAAATTAATTTAGCAGGAAATAAAGTAATAAGATCTGAAGAAGTTTTTTAGCTTATAAATTTAAAAGTAAGAATAGGACAATTGGTCATAAATTGATGATAATTTAGTGAGTTCAGATAAGGAATGGGTTCATTTTCAATCTTATTTTGCTTCAGTATTTACTGAGGAAAGATTAGATATAGTTTGGAGACTAATAGTCATGTAACAAAAACAAATAAGACTTACAGAATTTGAAATTTGATGTAAAAGATATAAAGCGTTTTATTAGATATATTGACACCAAGTAAAGCGCGGCCCGATGAGATATATAGAATTTGAAAGAGGGTAGTTACCACATTGCAAAGGCACTGTATTTTGATTTTAAGCAATTAAACATTTGGTGAGGTACCAGATGGACTGGAAAAATGGCAAATGTTGGTGCTATTATAAGAAAGTAGTAAGGAGCCGAGATGGGATATTATAGGCAGTTAAGCTTAACATCTTGTGTAAAGGGTCTGGAACAAGTTATGAAAGGTATAATAGAAAAATATTAGAAGTAACAAGGTATTGTAAATGAATCAGCACGGTTCAGGCTGATATTACATTTCACTTAGGCCCTCACAAACTTTAGAAAATTCTAGAAATTATCTAGAAATTACTTGAAACAGAGAAATAGATAAAGATGTAAATTTAGACTTTAGGTAAAGCTTTGATAAGGTTTCCGCCGATAAGGCTGATGAAAAAATTTGCAAATGTGTATAGGTTGGAGTGGTACATGGTGGATAAAGAGTGGTTTGCGAATAGAAAACAGTGTGTAACACTAAATGGATAATCATCATGGGAAATAGTGAGAGTGGTGTCCGCACAGGGTCAGTGGGGCACTGATTAGTTCTCATATAGTATAAATGATTTAGACCAGGGACTTTAAATGCAAGGTTCTAAAGTTTGCAGATGATATAAAGTGGGCCAACCTAGTTAGGAAATAGGAAGGATGATAAAAGTATTCAAATGATTTGATAAACTTTGGGGTGGGGAGATAAGTGGCAATGAATTTTAATAGTAAAAAGTGTTAAGGTTTTCCTCAGTTACTCAAATAAAAGTTTAACTACGATAATGAATGGGGATTGGCTTGTCTGTGGAAACAGAAAGATTTAGGTGTGATTTAAGCAGTAATTGTGAAAGTAGCTAATCAGTTTTTGGAAGCTAGGAATAACGCTATAGATGCTGGCACAACAAATCGCAATGTGTTTTACAAGAGCAAGGAAGTAATAAGTTAACTGTATAATATGATAGCTATGTTAGTCCAGTAATAGAGTATTGTGACCAAGTTTGGGCCCCTTATTAAAGAAAGACATAGATATGCAGAGAGAGTGCAACGTAAAGAACAAGGATGATTTCTGGGTTGAGGGTAAGGCTATGAAAGAGGCTGAATGAGTTAGGGAAATGTTTTCTGTAAAAGGCGATTTCTCAGAGGGACATGAAAGTCTACAATATTTACATCGTATGTGATAATAAGAAGACAATAATCTTTCATGGTAAAACTGGACAGGTTGAACCAGGGGGCATAATAAGAAAATCAAGAAGAAAAGAAAGCATCTTGATATAAGAAAGCAGGCATTAGTAATAGGTTGTTAAATTGTGATAGGTCTGCCAGAGGGGTTGTGAGTGTGACTCGATGCAACATAAGAAAGGGTTAGTATTCGTTATGGTGGTTGGGTATTCATATATTATTATTAACGAAGCCAAATTGGCGGTTTTTAGTTATTTTGTTTATTTAATTTGTGGATGTGTCGACATAACTTAGTTATTAATGCATGTGGATGGTTTGGGTATCATCATTTTATAAAACATTAGATTTTGACGAAGCCAAATGGTGGATTGTAGTTTACACACAAATTGACGAAGCCCTGTGCTTTGTGGATTTGCATGAGCATGTTTGGGTAGTGGGTTTACTGGGACAGTCCGATAGGCCCATGTGGCTTTTTACTGTCTTATAATTCTTTAATGTCTTAAAAACTAGACTACCTGTAAGATGGATTAATTACTATAAATCAAGACAAACTTAATGGATCTGGTCCAACAATATATATAGATATATATATAATATATATATAATATATATATGATATATAATAAATATATATAGTATATTTAATATATATATATTATATATATATCTATATATATTATATATATTATATATAATATATATAATATATAAGTAATAATATATATATGGGCGTAGCCAGGATTTCATTAAAGGGGGGGGGGGCAAAGGTTGAGTGATATTTTATAATATATATTAATTACTATATATAATATAGTAATATATAATAATATAATATATAGTATATAGATATATACTATATATAATAATCTAATATAGTATTATAATATATATATATATATATATATAATAAATAGGTAAAAAATGCTGTGATATTTCTTTATTTTCTGCAATTGTTTTTTAATGTGCTGTCTGCAGCTGAATATCATGAAGTGCCTTCCAAGATTGATTTAACAGCTTTGGCAGCACCCAAATGCTATCATACTGAGAGTTTTAGCGGAGAATAATGTCAGAAGAATCAAGGATGTAATAAAAGCACAAGTTAGGACTTTAAAGCAATATGAAAAGGAACTTAAAACTTAAAAAAATAATATAACATGTAGTATAGTATTCCTTCATTATCTATTGATTGATAATTTTTTTTCAAAGTTTTTTCTACTAAACCTTATGTGAAAACGTCGTGCTGGCAAAGCATATAGGTTCATAATTTTTGTTTCACAGATTTAGGGGGGGAAGCTGCCACCCGTACGCCATACAATAATATAATAATTATATACATTTATATAATAATATAGTAATAATAATATATATATAATATTATAATATATTTAATATATAATGAGTATTTTATAGGTATTGTAATAGATCTGTATAGAATAAATATAACCTAGAACCTCACATAATGTAAAATATCTAAGTCAGAAAAATCAATATATCCATATGATAACTTAGGTGATATATACTATTAAGTTATTGTTATTATATATCATTATATATTGATATATATATTATTATTATATATTAAATATATTAGTTATTATTATTCATTATTATTTATTATTATTATTATTAAACATGTCAAAATATTGATTTTAGACAGAATTTTTCAGAAATATGTGGAGTCCTGTTGCTATACTTTACCATATATATATATATAATATATATATTATAGCTATAATAATATATATATATCTAACACACATTTTTTTACACAATGAAGATATACAATATATATATATATATATAAATATTTTATCTTTATGACTAACATATTAGGAAATATGTTTTTAATTGTATTGGTTAATAATCATGACAAAATTAATTTTCAAAAGTTTTTGAATTGAGGGTAAAATATCTGAAAAAGTATAAAGTATTTCTTCTAATATCAAATGGAATAGAATAATTCAGAGCTTATTCTGATTTTCATGTAAAGATTTTTTTTATTGAAACTATAGACATAAAAACATGAAAATCATAAAAAAAAAAACTTCAAACACTGGTTTGTACATTGTTGTAAGTTTTTCGCTCACTACAAAAATCTGCAACGTATTTAGGGAGCTCACAATTAAAAAAAAAAAAAAAAAAAAAAAAAAAAAAAAAAAGGTAAAAAAAAAAAATATATCAAGCATGAATGGTCTTATTCACTTCATAAGACAATTTTTTAATCAATATGTAAATAAAGATTTTATTGTTGGACTAGAGTAATATAGTGAGTGACTGGATGCAACTAATATTACCAGGATACTATATTTTTCATAAATTAGAACAACATTTGAGCTGGCTGTTGTGTCGCTAAGATAACGCATAAACCTCAGTCTTTATATGAAAACTGGTATTTAAATTATGCAATTAAGTATAGGAGTTTATGACTACAGAGAAATAGACAAACTAGCATATTTAATTTGTACAATAACAACTGATGGAAATATCCAGTGAATGTTAAATGCCTCCATGGATGCCTTTTGATGATTGCACATTGTTCATACTCCCGTAATGTGTGCGTTTTGCAATGGTTGTAAAATGGGTTTCATTATGGGGTCCTGAATAGTTTTAAATAATTTAATGTCTTATCATTAAAATGATTTTCGTTAGAAATGACGAAGAAGGTAGGTATTAAACAGTAGCAAGATAAATGTCTTCATTGGTAATTTGTATTGATTCTTGTTAGTTGCTTTTAGGTGTTCGTTTTAAATAATTAGAGGATATTAATTACTAATAGGTTGCAACATAATTCAGATCACATTCATAGAATAAAGTTCTTCGTTTTGGGGACTAAAAAACTTAAATTTATCTTGTGTATTTAATTTCTAACAACAGTTGCATAACAGTTGTAGCCATGATAAGGAAATTTGAATTAAATTAATTCTGAACAAACGATATGAAAAAATTGACAATGGCCGGCTACCAAAATTGCGAATGAATTTTAGATCAAATTACTTTCAAATGAATTGGTAACAGAAATGGCTATATACACTGATTGGGGCTAAAATATTGAAGATGAGTTTTTTAGGGGGTTTATTGACGTTTAATGACGAATTTTTGTGAATTAAATTCAATTCAATAATTAAATGTTAACATTAAATGGAAATTATACATATGCTAAATTTACTTAAAATAATCATAAAATATTTCCATCAAAAATTTGAAGTATACATATTTAAAATATTGAAGGAAAAAATAAATTATTTATGTCGAACTTTTGCTGAAAAACCTGTTTTGGGGTGTTAATACATTTTAGTTATAATTCAACTCATATAATTATTAATTCACAATGAATAGGCTCTATGCTGGTCCTGGAGTAGTTCAAGCAAGAAAGTAAAGGGGCCGGTTTTGCTAGCGCTAAGTCGCCCTGAATTCTGCGAAGATAAATCTTCATAAAAAATGGGGCGTACCGAATTATCACTCATATACTAATAACATCGAAATAAAGAACTGTGTTTCAAAGAACTATTTGTACATTTGGAATGCTCAAGTGAAGATAAATCAGATTTTAATATAAAAATAATTAATGATTTTAACGAAATGAAAAGATAGCAAATATTTTACTCAGTTCTTTCTAAATCCTAAAATATTTATTAATTAAGAAAATGAAGCGACATCTAATTAATTTCGGGAGGAAAGGTGCAAATTTCTCTCTGTTCTTATAAGATATAATAAATTGAAACTATAGATTTTGATTTAAATAAACAAACTACTTCAAGTGATTTCTGGTCTAGGTGTGAGCTTCGAACAGTTGGTCCAGTATGAAGATTATCTTCTGCATGCTCTTGGGGCTGGGAATCGCCTGCTGCTATTCCACTATTCCAATGAACAGTCGCAGGAGTTTTAAAACATTACATCCTGCATCGACATCAACGTGCATTCATGGGACAATCGTGTTAGTATAATTATAATATAATATATATATATAGTTAATATATTATATATATAAATTGAAAATATACTATAATAATATATATAATATAATATAGAATAAATATAATTATAATATAGGCCAAACTAAAGAAGTTACGCATGATATCTCGAAAACGTAAGATAGTAAGAGAAACTGATAACATGATATGGAAATCACGTATGAAATTTGTATGGAAAAGGCTAAAAAAAATTATTTTTTTTTTTATTTTTTTTATATCTCCAAAACTACGATAAGTATAAGAAACTAATAGCATTATGGAATAGCGTACGAAATTTGTACGAAATTTGTATGAAAAAAAGGGAATTTTTTTTATACTATAACATATTTGGAATCAGGTAACTAAATTTTTTTTAGGGGCCTCGAGCCGACGGTGGGACAGAGGGGGACGTTTCCATACCGTAGGGAGGGCGGAGGAACTCCTGAGCGACACCCCAAAACAAAGAGCGGGGTTCCGGGAGACCTCCCGCGAGGGGGGAAATATCTCCCCCGTCGTCCCCAGGAGGCCGAGACCCCGGATCTTTGCATCTTTGCGGTTACTGGGTATCTTTAGTTAAAAAAAAATAAAAACTTTTTTATATAGTTTCATAGCTGATGTAAATATGTTACATTTCTTGTACATATCGTATTTGAATATAAAAAAAAATAAAAAAAAATAAAAATTTTTTTTTTTCATTTTCATCAATTTCATACGCTGATTCCTATATGTTGGATCAGTTTTCCTTACCTCTCTTAGTTTCGAGATATCAATGGCGGGTAAATTCTTTATTTCACATATATGTATATATAGTATATATATTATATATATAATAATATATATATATAGTATATAATATATTAATATATAGTACTATAGATATATATATATATAAATATATATATATATATAATATATATTATATATATATATATATATATATAATATATATAAATATAATAAATAATATATATAGATATATAGTATATAGTCATATATATATATATATATATATTATATATATATATATAGATATATATATATATATATATATATATATATATAATATATATATATTAGTATTATATTCGAGTAGGAGGGCCTTATGAAAAAGATTAGAAGATAAGGTTAGAAAAATAATAAATTACAAATCAATAAATAATAATCTTGAGCTTTCGTTCTGAGCTGAACCATCCTTCAGAGAAGTTAAAACTAACATTAAAAAAGTAAATATTAGATTAGATTTTAAAATGAAAATTTAATTTTTAAAATGTGTGTGTCAGATATCATTGTAATGTGTCTATGGTATAATCACTTTGTTTAATTGATTATTATTTGAATTGATATGCAGAAGGATCAATGAGTTTTTCTGTTTTTGTAGATTTGTAATGTAAAATAGGTGTCATTGGGAAGTTAATGATATGATTAATATAGTAGAAAGATGGGAGTGGTCAGGGAAAATTATTGATGCGTGTAAGAAGGGTCAGTTTGTTGTGGATAAAGCGGCGTGATTAAATCTATGGTTCAGCCAAAATTAAAGGGAGTTGCAATTATTGCAGGCAATTTGTAACACACTGGAGAGTTCCGCAGGAGGGATGGGTTGATAAATGTGTGTTTAGGGTTTTTTTAAGAGGGAGGAATTCCATAGGGTAAGTGAAACGTAAGTTTTTGAAAAATTAATGGTTGAGAGGAAATGGGATAGAGGAAGGAAAGGTTAGAATTAACTGGTAGTTAATGAGGGATGTAGCAGGTTTTCTTGCTGCTTTTTAAGGTCCCTTATGATGATGTGAAAGATACAAAAGGTTTTTGAAAGTGAAAAGGTAAAAAGTTAAAAGGTGAAGGTAGAAGAGAGCATATGCGGAAGCACGTAAGAAAAGGGAAGAAAGAGTGCCAATTTTTAGTGTTTTAATTATGTTGGAGTACTTCTGGGAGGTCATACCAAGTGTAAAGGAATAATTAATCTTTTTTTAACTAAAGATACCATGGGTAACCGCAAGATGGTCAGGGTAGGGTTCTCGGCCTCGCCTGGACGACGGGGGGACTCTCCATTCGCGTGCTCGAAGCCTAATGGGGATTTTTTTTAAATATTTCCGAGATTTGCAAAAAAAAAAAAAAAAAAAAAAATTAAAAATCCCCTCCTTAAAATTTTGCCGCTGGATTCCAAATATAGAATTTATTTCTGTAGTGCTGCTGTTCTCGAGTACATGATGTCAGCTTTAGACATCTGACCATTTAATATATATATATAAAGTATTAGATATTTATTATTTATATATAATGATATATTATATATAGTATACTAAATATATATATATATATAATTAATATATGATAATATATTATATATATATATATATAATATAAAATATAATATAGATAGTATAATAAGTTTCAAAAAACCGCCGTGAGCGGCGGTGAATGTCAAGAAATTATATATATATAATATTATATATATTATAAATATATATATATAAATATTTATAATATATATATAGTATATATAGAGTATATATATAATAAAATATTATAATATATATATATATATATAATATACTTGATAAGAATGCAGAAAGAAGTCACATTTCACATACATCGAGTTGATTGGAAGGATATGTGTCTCGTCATTTAAATGCTGGATGGGGGTTGAAGGATTTCTAACCTTTATATCACACCAAACACACACACACAGTCACATCACACAAACACAGCACAACAACACATTGCACACCACACACGCGCGGCGCGGCTGAGCAAGCCTCACAAGCCTTGTTTAAGAATATATATATGGTTCTATTAAATTTCACGCACGACTCTTATTGTCATGAAGCTACGTGAAATAATTTTGACAATGTGAAACTGTAATGAAGGAAAAGCCATTAAAAAAAAAAAGAAAGAAAAATAAAAAGAAATGTAAATAAATAATCCATTACAATTCAAAATTTCATTTTTAAATTTCAAATGTTTTTTTTTTTTTTTTATTGGTTGTGTTGAATATTTTATTATTTAAAACCACACTAATACGTCGGGTCGGTGGTAGCGGGGCTGGGACCGAATATAGACAAATATCGTGTGATTCTGTATGAAATTGGAATTGAGCGTTTTCAAAATCATGCCATTGGACGACTTGTACTTTTTTTCATGTTCTTGTTTCATCTCCCAATATATAATATATAATAATATATAGCTATATACATTATTATTATATTATACTATATATATTAATATAATAGATAATATATATATATAGATAATATATTATATATATATATAATCAATATAATATTATATATAACTATTTATATATTATATATATATATAATATATATATAATAAATATTAATATATATTATATAGTATATATTAATATATATACTATATAATATATAATGCTTATAGTATTACAATATAGATAAATATAATAATATATATATATAATATATAATATATATATATAATATAATTATATAATATATAATATATATAATTATAATATAGTAGTAATATATTATATATATATACTATATGTATATATAAATAATATATAATATAATTATAAATATAAATATAATTAATATTATAAATATATATATATAATAAATATAATACCCTGGGCCTGTGTACTTTTAGACAAATACACATGGAAGAATGAACGTAGAAAATATGGAATAAGATGTTTTACATATCTAAAGTTAAGTAAGTTAAGGCTTCTCTCTTTCTCTTCTTAATTTTGCAGGGAGGCAGGAAACTATATATAGCTACAGTCAGTCATTGGTCTTTGAAGAGTCAAAGTAGGAGAGTTTCCAATGCAGGAAGGGTTTAAAATATTTGTAACCACGGAACCTCCTCTCCAGTAACATTTCCGCCAATAAGGATGAGCCTCGCCTTTTCAGATCAAACAATTGTGGTATGTTGTTAAGCGCCGCCCTGCTCGTAAACCTACTTCAGACTTTTTTTCTTTCTTTTCTTTTCCCTCTTGTAAAATATCTTTAAAATTAACCTGAAAATTGTAAATATATATATATTTAATAATATGTAAAATATTGTTTATTAATAATTTAATAATCATACATTTAAGTATAATAACAATAAATCGATTATATCATTTGTAATATCGATTAGATTATCGATAAAAACAAAAGTTTCGATATTTTTAACATCAGAAGCTTGTAAAATGTAAAAAGGATACACCGAACCTTACTGGCACTTGTGGGAGGAGTCTGTAACGAATATCTTGGCCCTCAGGAAAAAGGCACTCGTTAGATACTATTCACTGTTTACAAGGAACGTTACAGTGCCACTCGAGGTCCCGCTTTTATTTACCGTTCCCAATTTTAGTGACTTCGACGAATAGTGCCAATATAAATAGTGCTAATATAATTAACAGTATAAAGACTGGAAATATGTTATATAAGACCATGTTATTTTTAGTTTAATAAAAATAATTAAAATACAGTAATTAATTTGTGTACTTTAAAAAAACAAAAAAAAAACGCAATTTTAAAAATAAGTTGAGAACATTTTTTTTTTACTTAAAAAAAAGAAAAAAAAACTTTCCTGAGAAAAAAAAAATAAAATATAAATTATTATTCGAATGAACTAATTAAAAGATATATATATAATTATAAATTTTAATTGCATGCTATATAATTATAATTTTTAATTGTGAATTATCGGGTGATTATTTGTTACATATATCGATATTTTAATAATGGCAAATATGGTTGATGATAATATGCAAGGGGACTATGTTGATTTTTCTTTAGAACCAATTGAAGATATAGTGGGGTATGGGTTTAACAGTGGGAGGATACAGCCCCACGTTATGTCTCCTCACATGCCTTGGCTAAATCATTCACATATGGCCCCCCCAATTCCTGGTTCTCTTATGGGAACAGGACCTGTTCATCATTCTCAAATGATACCTGGGACACCACCAGAAACTCCACCGGGGTCATCCCCCAACAATGGATCCCATCCTCCATCTCCAAATCAATGTTCATTCATACAACAGCAAACAATTATGGATCAGAAAACCCTATACGTTAATTATAATACAAGATATAATCAGGAGCCACTTGATTTACAGGTCCTACAGACAGAAACTAAAAAATTTAATGTCAACCAATCAGGCTCGCAATTTGTTCATTTGTCTGCTTGTTTTGGTTGACATGTGCAAATAACAGATATAGGATAATGTATACGTCATAGCTGATTTCGTGTAACTTTGCTCTCGTTTCAATGTAATTTATGGTAATTTTCTCAAATTATATATTATAATATAACCTAATACATACACAGGTAGATAACTATTATATATAATCACTTATAACAACTTGGTGCGGTTTGGGTTCATTTATTTGAGAAGCCAAAGTTTATAGTTATCCGTATAAAATATATATTATTAAGTGAATTAATAAATAAATACTTATATTATTTAAATATATATAAAAAATAAAATTATTCACTATATATTTAGCAACCCTGTCATATAGCTAGTTTTAAGCTGGTTATTTATATTTTGAGGTTATTAATACTAAATATAATTTATATATAAAGTATAATATATCACACCACGTATATATATATATATATAATTCTCTGTACTATTCATATCTTACATGAGGGTATATTTTAATATATATAATAAATATATAATAATTTAATTTACAATATATAAATTATTAGTTTATGTTGTTTGATAACAACACGTATATCAAATACTAATTAACTTAAAATACTTTTTAATTTATCTCTATATTTATCTACCTTATTTTACTATACTTATAATTGTGATTAAATTTTAGTATATACTATAAAATTAATGTAATTTTAAAAAAAATGGTTGTCTTAACTTAATGATTTTTTTAATATACGTATTCGATTTCCTAGGATCATGTGTTTTATTATGTACACTAGCCATTAACCACATATATGATTATATATAATATAATCTAAATCTATACATGACTTAACAAAAAAAATTATACTAATCCACTACATTTAGCCTAGTCATATATAGCGTCTAATTTCATACAATCATTTATACTCTGTATTAGACAAAAACTAATAATATTATAATTATAATAGAATTTATTTCTATATCAAATAATGATAATACAATTTATTCAAATCAGACTGTGCGCACTCACAGGTAATCTTTTTAGCACTTAATCATTCGGGCGCTCTCACTCTCTCTTCTCTCTCTTCTCTCATTATTATGGAAGGTCATTTAAGTATACATTTTAATTAAAAACACACATATGATGATAGAAATAGAGATCAATTAATAAAATATAATTTTACATTTTATAGGTACACATTTATATGAGGTACCTCATATTAACTGTAAATAACTCACCTATATACCTCCCTTAACACACTAACCTCACTATATACTACGTTTTATATATGATCTCACTATCCAATATGAATAATACACTTAACTTACCAAGCAAATATATTTTCATCCGTCTACAGAATACTTGAGGTTTTGCTATGAAGTCTACCCCATATTTCTTTAAATACTATACATTAGTTTAAAATTCAGATTCGATCGCCGGATAATGCATGCTATTAAATTTGCTCTCATCTATACTTTCAATTATGGGTCTCTCATTTTTTCCGGAGTCATATAAATTTTATTATTTATTTATTATTGCTTATTATTAATCAGTTGCAAATAGTACATTGTTATTACTATTGATTATTAATTCGATACTATCCTCACACATCATTTTACCTCATTATCTTTTAATTATTTTATTTAATATTTAGTTTTCTTTTTTTTTATAACGGAGCTAAGACACACCTTGGGAGTGTCTCTCTAGTGACTATTTGCAAATTATATCCTTTGGGATTAAGAACGTAATTTGAGTAAGAGATTGCCCAGCCATTTTCAAAGGTAATTCTTATACTGTTTATTATTTATTTTTATATACCTTAATGTATCTTTTATCCGAGCAATATGTCCACGCATTAAGCAACTTAAACAAGGATAAATGCATTATTTTATTCATGGAGGTAAACTTTTTACCACGATGTAGATTTTTTAAAATAAAACGAGTGTTTAATAAGATCTTCATAAATAGGAAAATAATAATCATTACTGTAAAAGAAACCATTAACACTTTAGATGTAAATACAAATAGTACTTCATTATATCTGATAACTTAGAAATTCTTACTCTAATTCTGCTATTTTCGAGAAGCCCGAGCGTCAGCTTTTAAAAACTGATTAGGGAGCACACATAGTTATCATATTCTAAACTGATGATTCTATACACCACTTATGTTTTTAAATTGATTAAATTATTTTTATACCAGTTAATTATGTGGTATTATGTAAATGATTTTTCTTACATATAAGAACCGAAATTTCGCAAATTTTATATAATTATCGAAACTATTTAACATGCAAAATTTTTAAAAAGATCATACGGTATCCCTCATATCATGAAATCTATCCCTCGGGATAAACCACATTAGCCAGAGCAGCCGCAGTGCAGGAGTCGCCACAATGAATATATATAATATATATAAACGTATTATATATTTTTATTTCGTTAAGTAAACTTATTAATTATACATAACTATTACCATAGTCTACAGGACTTTAATATCTCTCTAACTATATATATTAATAAAGGTTATATTAATTTATATAATAGCATTATTGGTATACTACTTTATAATATCTATTCATACATAACATTTGCTCATGAGAGGATTATTTGTCTCAATTTTTTATAAATATGCCACATCACATAACACCAACAATTTCTATTATAAATATATCATTACTCATGGTGTCGTTTAATCATCACTATACTTATCATAATAAACATTAATAACAATACAAATTTAATTATATAGTTGGTTTTTTATTTATTTATTTACTTTAATGAACCCTTATATAAGGGGTACCATTTTGTTGGCTGACTGAATATACTAGTTCTAACATATGTAGTATATTTTAGTGAGATAACATATTTTTCCTATATACAGTATACAATGTATTTACTGTCCTAACATACAGCGGTTCTGTTACGAAACAAAAGTAATTTTACCACAAAATAAAATGTTTGAATGGAATTTAGTCGTATTATCATATCACTTTATCTGTTACAACATCACATTCCCGCAAACTATATAATATACTTAATTAACTCTCTAAATGGTAGTTATATAATGAATATAATTATAATATTTATATAATACTGGTCGTCAATCAACAACTCTATAAACTAGGTGCATAAATATAATATATCTAATTACTCACTTACTCAACTTTATATAAATATTTTGAAAAGGAATTAACATAATAAATTAATTTTTTATATTATATAGTCTAATATAGCTTATATATACTGGCTTCGCTTTATTTACGCTTTATTCACTTAAATTAATTATTTATGGGTTTTTCTCTATTATATATTTATTTAATTATTGAAAAAAATTAATATATAATATATAATCCCTTCACCAACTTCATTAAAAACGAAATTATTACTTTCTTAAGATTTCTATTATAAGTATATATATATAATAGCATTATTTTTAAATAATTACATATATTATATCAACAATGCTTCATTATCATATAATATAAAGGTTTCCTATTATGTAATATATAATTGACTACTAAAAACATATATATATATAATACAAAAATTTTTTTTTAATGAAACGAGTGTTTTAATTTAGATTTTATAGAGTAGGCACACTAAAACATGTAAATTTGGATAAGAAAAGGGAAGAATAAATGTCCACGAGATTGCTACATACATCATGTACTAATACTGTCTTAAAACAGTTTTCTACCAAATTGCGCGCACTCTCGTGGAGAAGCCCGAGCTGTCAGCTATTATAACTGGGAAATAGAAAATAAGACATTCTCAATTCAATGACTGATGATCTCTGAGAACAACTTTTGACATTTAAATTTTTAATAAACTAGTATCTAATTTTATATCTTTGCATTTCTATGTAATAATACTTTCTTTGCTATCATGCCAGAATTTCCCTTTCGGCACAAAATTAGGAAATTGTTTTATCGTACGAGCGTTTAATAGAAATTTTGAGTAGAATATGTTCTGATTCAAGTTTTCAAATTCAACATGAATAACTCGCAGGGATACCATTCAAAACTTGTACACACACACACACACACGCCTATGAGTGCCAGGGGGTTGGCCCGAGTGGCAGAGGTACGCTCTATGGAAGAATAATAAACTACACATATTCACCTTAAACGTCCACACACTGCTAATAATATATATGGACTCTACCTATACCTATAAAAGATATAAACTCAGTATTTATTACTAAATAATATAAGCGACTTTATTATACTCCTATAGAGCGTAACACATATTTTATATACTAAAATAATATGAAACTGTAGGTGCTTAATAATAATAATCTATAAAAATATATAACACTAGTGTTAGTCTTTTATACTTTCAACTTCGTTGATGATCGTTTATTAAGATTATAATGTAAAATTATGTTAAATATAACGTGAGATATAAGAATGTAGATATTACCAATCTTATAAGTAATTACCTATATCTAAGTATAATATATATAATATATGGGTGACATCAGATATGGAGATACCATTTTTGATCGTTAAAGTATTTAATTAATAATATATATATTAGTGATATGCAGCTGGAGCCACTTGATTTTGGACCTCGAATTTCCTCACGCCACATCCTATTAAAGATCTCATCAACATCCGCATCACGCAATTAGCGTTTGCCTGCGAGAATAGATATGTCGAAATCGGATCTTTTGTTTGTTCGAGTATTCTGTTATAGGATATATGTTGTATAGAGTAATTAGATAATATACCCTCAACTAATTTCAATCATAGAAACATGACCACAACCTAGAATAAATGATACTTAATCGAATGGTATTAAAAAAAAAAACATAATTGATATTCCATATCTTACTGTTATCAAGCACGTCAATATTACAACCTGACTGCCTGGAGAGGTCGACACTTCAATTTGACTAGGAAAAATAGGGATGGTATAATCAACCTGCTAAAAACAATTACAACTTCTCTTGCTTTGGTACGCGTGGCAAGATTTCTGAGATGATTTTCAAAAAAGTTAAACATCTACTTACTATGTGGAAATAATTTGATCCTAATTATATCAACAGTGTAATTAATGTCTTCTTTGATTATACCATTTGAGATTAGAAAGAAAATGAGCGGAGTTTCGTATTTCTATCTAAGCTTGGTTCCGATGTAATACCATTAATTCAACACTCAAGGGGCATTTGGCAACATCTTTGGGGATATTATGATATAGATAATGTAAGCAAGCTTTTCATGAATTTTGCTAATGTTACCATTTTATTAACTCCACCGAGAGCTTTAGAAACCACGCAATATTGGGATTGCATTCTAGGAATATTAATTGAGATACGCTTACACACATAGGGAAGACATTGCAACGTTTCTCACTTACACTCAAGTTTCTCCTTTCTTTTAATCTCGCTTATAAAAGGCAAGTCTCTATTTATACATATATTTAGAACCATAGTATAAAATCAAGGTACTACACACTAACTTTGGTGTTGCATGTTGAAACCGGGATTTCTCTAATAGCCGAGCAGTTTGGTATTTTAATTCGCCACCCATTCATTAAAAGGAAAAAAAAAAACGAAATCTAACAGTAGCATCACTTTCTACACACAATCACAAACGGATTCGGATATTCATATAACAGATTCCACATATAAAACTTTTATAACAGGTCCAGCAGTGACTCGCACAAGATTACACCTCCCCGTCTAATTCCACCAAAATATTAATGATAGTGGAAATGATTTAGGAAATCTAACCATCACCAAAGAAAACAACCGACTAGATACAGAATGAATGAACATCCTATCAGTGGGGAAAGTTAAGCAAGAAATACTTCTCCCAAGCCAAATTTGCCTATTTTGAAATTAACTATTGTTTATTCTTATGTTAGGCATAATGTGTGCATGAGGATGATGTTATATTTAAGCTTAATTAATGTAGATCTAATATAGCCTGGGGAGTATAACAGACCCTCATATCAGAAATATTAGCTAAAAAATAATGATGGTATCTACAACGCCCAAACAACCTTCCTATATACTTGCAAATTCAATAGTAACGATCGCAAAAGTAATTAATACCATCCATTGTAAATCTATTTCATTAAGCGCCCCGGAGGTTGGAGAAGAAGGTATGGTGGGGATTGGTTCTATCCGTCATTTACTTTTTAATATCGTGGTCCTCCGTTCTCCTGTCTATCTAACCTGGTATTATTTTTACTATTATCCCTTTAATAATATAGATTTGTGGCTAACACTCGATAACATATATATATATGGTATATTAATATTTATTGAATATAATTATATTTTAAGTTTCCTGAAGTAAATATATCCCATATATATATATAACAAAAAATATATATATATAAAAGGTAGTACACAAAGTTGTTCGAAGTATATATATATATATATATATATATTTACGAGATAAAGCCCCAAAATTTATAGAATATTTAACTTATTTTATACACATTGAATAAATTATATTTTATATATATATATATAAATATATATATATATATATATTTTATGAGAGAAATAATAATAATAAAATACTCACAATATATATCATATATCTATATAAATAATATATATAACCTAAAAAAATAATAATAATATATATACTACATAATATATATATATATAACTACCTCATATTTTTTAAAGTATAAATATATATAGAAAAACTACAATCTTCACGTAGTTTATATGATACAGAATTTCGCATGATGCGATAAAAATTATACAATCTGCTAAATAGCATCACTAATATTATATTATATATAATTCAATTATAATAATATAATATTATATATACGTTTAATAATTAATTATATAAGTATTAATATTTTATTATTATATATATAATTAAATAATATATGATATAATATATAATTAATATATATATAATTCAACTTCATGTTTGTAGTATATTACTGTAAATTAAATAATATATTAATATAATATATATTAATATATATTTTATAATCTAAAGTAGTAAAATAATAACCAAGTGTAGAATAATGCATTAAACTAGATACGAATATCTTGCACAAAAGAAAAGATATAGTAATTTAGTGAATTAAATGTTTTTATAAGCGATATTAAAGGAATACGTAAAAGGAGAAGCAAACGTAGGAGGAAAAAGGAGGGTATTGAACAGTTTTTGGCAGAGAGGATGAATGGGGTACTTTTATCAAGGGAATAAAAGCTTCTTCTGGAAGGAAGCGCGTGAGGTTAAAGAATAGAGACATAGGGGGGGATAAATCTAGTCGATTAAGATCAAATGATATTAGTAAAATTTACGTCACTAAGTTGCCACTCTTAAATTTACCAATGCGGTGTAACTAAAGAACAGCGCTTCTCAAGGACGCAAGCAGAACCACCCCGGAGAGGACAATCGTTGAGAGAACAACAGTGGCATTTCTTATAAAATATAGTCGACCATCACCGCCATAACTCGTAATTAAGAAGTGTAGGGCAGAAGATTGAACTGCCTTTAAGGAAAAACAATTTAGAATCATATCTAAAATTACTTATCTTGGCTTTAAAAATTTAATTTAAAAAACACTTACAACGTGAATGGTTTTAAGTACAAGGTAGCCGGCCGTTGCCAATTCTATTTTCATCTCGATATCCATATTTCTTATTATTATTATAAAAGTAATAATAATAATAATAATAATAAATAATATAATACATAATAATATAAATAATAATAATAATATATAATAATAATAAAAATAATAATAATAATAATAATATAATAATAATATAATAATAATAAAATAATATAATAATAATAATATAATAAAAATAAAATTCAAACAAACACTACATTAATATATATATAATATATATAATTATATATATTTATATATATATAATATACTATATATAAATATATATTATATATATATATAATTATATATATATTATATTATATATATATATATCCTTTAATTTTATATAAATTACGTCTTTCAAGAACTTGAATCAAAAGACAGCAATAAGTTGTAGATAAAAAAATAATAAAAAAAATTGTCGGGAAGAACCTGAAAAAGTTATTAAGTAGCATAGGTTCTTATTTATACACTTTTTGTGTACGGAAAAAAAATTATGTTAAAAATGTAAAGAGGAGGAGTATGTCAGAAAAAAAATCGAAAAAAAAACCTGAAAACATTTAGATGATCACCTAAATTGACATTTATAACATGTGAAACTAGATCTTATACTATTTTGCTCGAGTTTTATAGCGCTAGCAGTCTTTGTAAATTTTTATATATATATATATATTATATATATATATATATATATATAATATATATATATATATTATATAATATATATATATATTATATTAATATATAATATATATTATATATATATATATAATAATATATATATATATAAGATATATTATATTATAATAATATATTTATAATTATATAGTATTAATATATCATATATATATATATATATATATATATATATATATATATATATATTAATTATATATTATATAATAATTATATAATATATTATATATATATATATATATATAATATAATCCTCATCCACTTCCTTTCCTCAGATTGGGGGTAAGGTGCGTCGCATACATCCGAATCAGAAAAGTAGTAAAAGAACATGACGCAAGTCGAAAAGAAATCCTCCCTTTAACGTCCCCTTTATACCCGTAAGTCAAAAGTCGTTGCAGTTAAAAAAAATCCACTAAGGTTTCACGAGACAGTGACGGACACTCACTGTGGTATCTCGTCAATCTGTGGTTTATCCCCTGGGTCAGTTGAGCGACAACTATTCCCCCTCACAAAACCCCGATATTCACTCATATTATACACCTTTCTTCTCGCCTCTACGAAACTCGTATTCCTCTCCTTCAGGCATTCTTTTTCTGATTCAATCCACTTTTCCTTCGGTCTCCCAGCCGGTCGATTCCAAGAACACTCACCACTTAACATCCGCTTAACCAACCGACTATCATCCATCCTTTCTATATGACTAAACCATTTGAATGTACTCTAGTTTATTCTTTCATTTACGCATTTCTTCACACTACACAACTCTCTAATGCGTTTATTCCTCATTTTATCAATTCTCCTTACACGAAACACGCCCTTAAGATTGAACATCTGAACACATTGTATCTTAGATCTATACCTCTTATTCCAGACCATAGTTTCACTGCAATGCATCAACAAAGGTAACAACACACCCTCATGAAAAATCCTAGCACACTCGAGAGTTAGTTCCATTACATCCAACAAGGATTTAATTACACCAGCCACATACCTACCATTCCAAACTTTCCTACCACACACTGCATCATCCGTCCTTTCATTCAATATATATCCTAAATATTTAAACTCGGACACTTATTCCAGTTGCTAACTATCTAATAGTTTCACACCGCGGACACCCCCCACTCGCTACCATAACGTTACTCTTATCTACATTTACTTTCAAACCCCTCCTTTTACACACCCCGCCAAACCTCTCTGCCAATTCTCTCAAACTCTCTTCAGATTCGCCAGACAAAACCAAATCATCCGCATATAATAAGTAGGGTATCCTCAACTCTCTTCCATTCTCTATCATTCTTACACCTTTTCCTGCCACTCCTACCTCTAATTCTTTCATAACCCCATATATATATATATATATATATATATATATATATATAATATATAGTCTATATATATATTATATATATATATATATATATATATATATATATATATAATATAATATATATGATATATTATATATATATATTAAATATATATCTTAATTCTCTTTTCTCTTTCCATTATATGTGGGGTTGGGATGCGTAACATGCACGGAAAATAGAATAGCTAAGTAGAAGAACATGAAGTTAGTCGAAAGGAAAGCCCACCAACCTTTAATTAAATGAGAGCTCGTCACACTTGAAAAATTCCAACCTAGGGCCTCACAAAACTGCGACGGACACTACTGTATTATCTCGTCAATATTGGGTTAATTACCTGGGCCAGACCCACATCAAAACCACCTTACAAAAAACCCCGCCACTAATTCCTATTGTTCCGTTCCTTTAGACATTCCTTTATTGACTCAATCCACTTTTTCTTTTTTCTCCCAGCCGGTCGATTCAGAGCACACTCACCACTATACAAGCGATTAACCAACCGACTATCATCAATCCATTCCATGTGATCAAACCATCTCAATATACTAATTGATTCTCTCATTTACGCTTTTTTTCACACCACGCAACTTCCCTTATGCATTCATTCCATATATTATTTTATCAATTCCTCTCACGCCTATCAAGCCCTTAAGATTGTCCATCTCAACAGTTTGTACCTTAGATCTATATCTCTTATTCCAGACCATAGTTTTACTACTGTACATTAACAAAGGTGACAATATACCCTTATGCAAAAATCTAGCTCATTCCAAATTTAGTCACTTAACAATCACCAAGGATTTAATTTTCATAAATGAAATATCTCGAAAAGTACGACACTTACAGAAAAACCAATTACATATTTGGAATCAGCGTATAAAGCTTATTACAAAAATGTAAAATAAAAAAAATTAGGGGGCTCGAGCCGACGGGGGACCGAGGGGGGATGTATTCCATACCCCGTAGGGGAGGGGCGAAGGAACCCCCACGACACCAAATACCAAAGAGCGATGGTTCCGGAGACCCTCCCCGGAGGGGGGAAATAGTCCTACTCTGTCGTTCCCCGGAAGGCCGAGAGACCCCGACTCCTGCCATTTTTGCGGTTTACCCTTGGGTATTTTTTAGTTAAAAAAATAAATAAATAAAAATGACGGAGTCTTAAAACGTAAAAGGTCCTGTTTATTTTTGAATCATCTCCGTTACCACTTGATTTGATTGTTGATCATAAAAACAAAAAAAATAATAAAAAAAAAAAAAAAAAAAAAAAAATACAAAACTGACGAGTAGTAAAACAGAAAAGTCATATATATATATATATATATATATATATATATATATATATATATATATATATATATATAGTATATATATTAAATATATATATATATATATATATATACTAGGCATTGTCAGCATCCTCCTAAACCCAGGATATGACGGTCTCGCTTAAATTTTTCTAATTAAAAACATTTAAGAAAAGATTTTGAAATTAATCATTTTGAATTTTATAACAAGCACAATATAACTAGAATATAATAGAACCATAATTATATTAGTATAGCCACGATTGTTCTACTTATATAAAATATTTAAATTTTGTACACTGAAATGTAGTATTTAGGGATCATGTCTTTTATCCCAGTCCATATCCATATCGCTATTGATTGCATGAATCCGAACACATTTAACAAAAATTAAAATAAAACTATACAGAGTCAAAATAAATCTGTATTGTAATAAAAGAGCTTCACACACCTTTAAAAATATTTAAAAAAAAGTTTAAATCTATACAACCTAACGTAATTTAAAATAATCTTACTTAAGGCAACAACCTTACTTTACCTAACCAAACTTCTATCATTATATAATTTATTTCACTTTTCATCGTTTCAATAAACAACAAAACAAGTTATATAAATAAATTAGAAAATATTTCAAGCTCTTCTCACTATGGGCGCACCGTTCTACATTTTGTTGGATAACGTTAACGCTCCTATGAAAAAAAATTGACTTCGGCTTCATGGGACAGGGATAATGGACATGAACCGTATTTGGTTTGAGCATTGTTAATTTTAGTGGAGGCTACATTAGCTAATAATTTTTTTTCTCGTAGACAAGTTATATTCCTTTGCTCCGAAGATGGTCAAGAGCACGATATTTATAAAATCACCATTTATATTTTTCACACTAATAAAATTTTGGCAAAATAAATACTTTCTAAGTAGCATAATTTTAAATAAAGATCAGAAACTAAAATTTAATCAACAAGATACAAGTCACAATAGTTTGAAACCATACTGTCATTTTTTTTTAACCATTGGTAAAAACTAGATGTTTTTCTTATATGTTAACGTAACACATTCGGTACATGTCGATATATCAATATATCAAGTAGTTCTTGTTTCTAAAAGTAACGAACTCAATTTTCTAAGAACGCTTATTTTTATATCTTTTTAAGTTAAGTTTACTTTTAATATTATTTATTTCAAACTGCGAGCTTTTAAAAATATTGAGCTAATAAATGGGTCAGTGTTAAATTTTGTCTGTATAACAACGATGAACAAACACACAATAAACCAAATTAAAAATAGTAGTTCTGTTGTCAAATATTTTGGACGATCTGATTTAACTATTTTTTTTGTTGCTAAAAAGAGCAAACCTCACCAACTAAGTGAATAGGCCATCAATGTAACCGCGTAGCAGCATAACAATGTTTTATGACATTTTATTTCTTAAATCTAGGACAGCCGATCAGTTAGGGAGTTTAGTTTGTTTTCCTCAACATATGGATACATTCAAGAGAATTTTAAACTGCATATAATGACGTCACAATTTTCACTATTTTCTATCCATATATACTATATCAATAAAAGTATTTTTATTTTCAATATATTTAAAGAAATTTGATAAGCATTATTCCAAACGGTATCCCAATATATCGTTCTTTTTTTCAAAGTATCGAAACAGCCTCTTATGTTTTCCACATACTCGCCTAAATAAGGGCACATGTATTTCCTTTCTAGGTGAGCATTGTGTAAAAATTATATATAAACAATGATAAGAGTTAAATACAAAATATATGGGAAAGTAAGTGAGGGGTAAACAGTAGAACATTTTATGAAATTTTCTTCACGTACTTTCAGATTAATTTTTCAAATTATTTTAATGGTTCAAAATATCCTATAATATAATTAATAGTTATAGGATTCAAAAGGAAAATTATTAAATTTATATTCAATTTGAAAGCACAAAATACACTTTTATATATATATATATATATATATATATATATATATATATATATATATATATATATATATATATATATATATATATATATATATATATATATATATATATATATATATATATATATATATATATATATATATATATATTTCTTTATATATATAAATATATATTTTTTATATATATATATATATATATATATATATATATATATATATATATATATATATATATATATATATAGTACTGGTCGATCCTTTTAACTCTTTGTTTGACACAGATTACTCTCACCCCCTCTCTCCTCTCCTACTGAAAATTTAGAAACATTGAAATTCCGCTCCTATAGTCCTCTTATCAATGTTAACAAATAATAGTTTTTTCATTGTT
>JABUQX010109728.1:35000-49099 GCA_015478945.1 Trachelipus rathkii
AATAAAATACTAAAACTAATAAAATTAAAAATAAGTAATTATAAAAGTATTAAAAGTAAGTAAGAATGATAAAAATGATTAATGAATATATTACCTTAATGAATAAAATATGAATAATACAGAAATAATTAAATATATATATAATTAATATAATAAACGGCTCATCTTATATATATAACATTGAATCAAATATAAGAGATATTATTATATTATATATAAATCATTGTATTAATTTTCTGCTTTAAGAAATTTAATTTTCATTTTATTTTTCTACTTAATCTCATATAACACAACATTCACTCTATATTATTTATTATATTGGGAAAATAACAACACATTATTAATAATATAACACATATATAAATCATACTTATAATATATATTATATATCAATTATATACTATTATATTTAATCTATACATATTATATATTATGTAATTATACATATATCAGTGAAAGTTATGACGCAATCATTTTTTGTGCCTGACTACTAATTTTTCCTATTATATAATTTTATTATATTTATATATATTATACACATTGTCTTTCAAAATTCTTTCTTTTATCAACTCTCTGACAGACAAATTCGTTTCCATACTATATATATATATATATATTTTTATAGACATTGATAATAATTGATAGTAATGCATTAATCTACTATATCACTATGATTCGATTTATCCAGAAACGAGCTATATAATTATAAATTATTAATATTTAATTATTATTGGTATTTTTCTTGGACTTAGTGGATTTTATATTATAAGGTGGGTTTTTATCACTATATACTATTATATTATATAGTGTTTATATTGATAGAGTTATATTTCATACGTGATAGGGTTTACTATTATAAGGATATAATATCATAAGTGATATGGCCTGTAGTATTATAATTATTATTTATATAGATACTTCTATTTTCATTAATATATTTTTCATCTGTTTATTTTATTATTATAATGAATTACAAACATTTAATATACTTAATTATTATATATTATTATATTATATAATTATAATTTATATTATTATAAATATTATAATTTATTATCTTTAATGGTAGCAAATTCGATACCAGTTTATTTTTCCTTCGTTTGATGTAATGATAAATACCGGGATAGCCATATAAGTATTATTTATTTTATTTTTTTATAAATATTTATATATACCAAATAATTGTATAAATAATAACCTTTGATTAGCCTTATCATTATATAATATCATCCCCCTTTAATTCGTCTTAATCTCAAGGTTAAAAATTAAAACCTTAAATTATGTTATTATATTAAAGATATAAGTTATAAATATTAATTTATATTTAATTTTACAAAATTTGATTTCCTTGTATTGTCAACTAATATAGTACAATTATTATGCATCCAATAATATCCCTTATTTTATATTTATGCTATTTATCATACCCTATATTTAGTATTACCTGCACTATTATAGAAACTATAGTATATTAAATTTTGCATTCTCCACCACTTACCGTTATACATCATGATATATCTTTATATATTATAATATTAATATATACACCAAGGAAATACAATTGGAATTCGGTTAGTGAAGGGTCCGTGTTCTATTGTCACGCCACTATATAAGATGTAACTACAATAACAGTATTAATGAATCATATCCCGATAATACTAACTACAACATACACTATTTTACTTAAATATTTTCTATCATTATGTATGAATCTGTTACATCTCTTGTACAATCTTCACTTGCAAATTTCAATACTCTCCATCAGACTCAGATCAGATCGTCTTACCCTCTGAAAAATTACCGAAATATTAATGTTGCATCTTATCCTCACTGTATGGCTTTCAGTTTATCTTTTAATCTAGATTATCACCTTCATTTATAATTGCTAATTACTTCTAATCACATATATCTTCAGAAATCGTTTTGAAAGATTTTTCGCTGTTAACTTAATAGTCCTGTTTAAATGGAAAAAAGGAAACCAGTAAATAGATGCATCTGTAAACATTAAGTAATCTTTTTTGACTGATCTCACAACTTCACATTTTATTTGTTTCTAAAGCTGCTATTATCGGTTTATCACCATTAAATTATATAAAGAAGCTGAATTTAGCCGTTGCACCGGGCGATGTTTCGCAAGCTTTTTATTTAATTCTATTCTCCTTGCTATCCATAGAATATATAGTATCTTCTATTACTGTTCTTCAAAAACTCTTTATGTCTCTGACACTACAAGAAAAAATGATTACAACCATTTCTGATATATTCCAACTTGCACTTCGAATCTTTTGAACTTAATAGTAAGCGTCTGGAAGGCATAAATTTAGCAATGCATAAAAAAGTCAGTGAGTATCCTTCTCTTTTGTTGTTTTTTGTAAATACTTTTATAGCTGACATTTTTCCTTTACTTAACTCTCTGAAATCCCTGAATCTCGACCACTCATTGCGCACTGCATCTCCGTCATCTCCCTTGTCTCTCTCTAGATACATAATCCATATCCAACTCAGTTCCTATTACTCTCTTCTTCAATTAATTTTTGTCAACTCCGACTCTATTGCCCCGTCAAATTATTGACCGGGGGCGAAAGCGTACGAAAAACAAAATAGATCTTCTTGACGGTAAAGTAGTATCCAATGATCAACGTAAAGACCCAGGCTGAGTTCACAAAACAGTTGAGGCCGCTTCGCTCTGCTACTCTCTCTAAGTGCCGTCGCAGAAGATATAAGTTGAAGTTCCTTCTGAGACACATCGATCGTCCTCATGGTCTGAGACACAGTAACATAATTAACTTTAGTTTCCGCTCAGCATTATTATGTTTATGATCTGACGAGTGGCGCAACCTCATGACTCCCGAACGTAGAGCGATGGTTGGCACCCGAGTGATAATGGTGTGACTAGTCATCGTGCAAGTGACTAATGGTCGTTTCTCAGCACTGAAGTTGTGTAAAAATGTGTCTGAAAGAACATTGCGTCTCCAACATTAGCATGCGATATCCTTACCACGACTTCCGAAATTGGTCTGCATCGTTCCTCACAGGCGCCGAAAAGTGAGGAGTGTCGCATAATCGACCCTCACGAAGTCATGATGTCCACGTACGATATAGTATGCTTACCACAGAATCGAATTGCTTCAATAATTGAAATTAGCCGCTTTCTACTCTGTCTTCGGCCTCCCTTTCTTCTGACTGTCACCATCTGAAACTGTTCACACGTTGAATACGGTCTCGAGAAAAAAAAACACCAAATTTCTGTGTTTTACCTTCCCAGGCGTTTTTTTTTCTTTTTTGTTTTCTTCAACCCCAAACATAACAATCAATTCTGAATGTAATAATAACGCCTAACATTTTATCACGTAAGCTAACCAACTTGAATATTACTTAATAAATCCTTCCCTCAAGTCATCTATTCTCGAACATATATCCATTCCCTGCGAGTTTGGCACATAATACCTCTATTTTGAATCTGAGTTTTCCAGATATATTTTTAATACTTCTCCACCTTCCTTATCCTTATTCCGATTTGAACCCTACGTAAATGCCAAAATTGTTGGCCGGACTGAAACAATCGTTTTCTGTATGTCCTTTGACTGCGCCATCTTCTACTTTCTTCACATGATTGCTTGTGAAGGTTAAAAATCTAATAACCCGTGCGTACTGGATGATTTCTCAGCTGCTGTCGCAGTTACAGAAGTTCCAGCAGGAAAAACTGATTCTTCGAGTACGAGAACTCACTCTTTGAATAACAGCAATCTTCCTTATTACCAGAGGTGCTACTTTTCTATATATGAAACCAGTCGGTTTTTTTAATATACTAGTTGTTTTTTTCTAATTTTTTTTTTTTTTTTTAAAGAGTTGAACAACACCAAGAAAAAAAAAAAAATATAAACACAAAGTGCAAAACTCTAACTATTCACTAGCAACTTGATATTATACCCTAAAAAAAATAGATCGATAGCTTTATTACTGACTACCTAAAAGTTCTCGCTTTAGATTTAGTAACATGCTGAGCCAGAGACAGAGATGAGAGAGAAGGAGACGAGAGAGAGAGAGAAAGAGACGAGAGAGAGAAGAGAGACCGAGAGAGAGACCCCGATAGAGAGAGAGTACGAGAGAGAGAGAGAGAGATGAGATCAGAGAGAGAGATGAGAGAGAGCACGAGAGGCAGATGGACGCACAGAGAGAGAGAGAGAATTAAGACTCGTCTCTCTGTTTAATAATATCCACTTACATATAACTTATTATATATATATTTATATCCATCCTTATGAGTATTTTCATTATACCTTTATATCTATTTTTACATAGTCACATACACTATATACATAAATTACAGTTTAATAAACTATATATATATAGTACTCATCGCTCATTTCTTTCCCTCATAATTTTTTAATAATCCATAATTCCTCTTCCCTAATGACTTCTACTTCTCACTAAAACAACCCATCCACATATACTGAAATGAATATATAACCAAAGTGATAAGAACATATTACCTAGCATACTACACTGACACCCTTATGACATCACCTACCAGTTACTACTTATTAATCAAGTACTCAAACTATACTAAATATCTACGTTCATTAGACACTAACTATTATATCTGTACTAAAATACTATTATTTATATTACAATAGAATTATTCATATTATTCTTATAAATACGTACTAATTACTATCACTGTCGTACTCTCATTAAATATCATACACCAAGTACCTACCTTATTGAATTTACGCTTATTATCTAGCTATATATAAACGCGCTTTAACTACGGTAATGACAACACCTGCCTATACATAAGGATTTTACCCAAATTATTAGAATTATACCTATCACTATAATAACGCCTAGAGCCTCATCGACCGAAATACATTTACAATACTCTAAATTCTATCTATCATCTCTTAGTAATCTTTACATTTCTCTCTAATCTCTCAACTCAGAGATCATTTTACAAGATTTATTCCTCTGTGTATCACAGACTGTTAGAGATTCGTGAGGTTTCCCTGATACACAACTAATAAAGATCCTTTCAGTATTTAACACCTGCCTAAGGGAGACCATCTGCTATTAAAACTTAGAAACTGGGAGTAAGCTATAGCTACGATTAGTGTTGCCTTTTTTTCACACTAGTCCCACATGGTCATAGAGATTTTTTAGTGTCCTTCTTGACGAGGAATTGTTTCAGAGCCCCCTATCCGCTCGGATAAGACACCGCTAAGAATTACACATCATATATTAGGAGACTGATCACGAGACTGAACAATCTATATCTTTACATTGATGACGCCACAATATAGTTTTAATTAAAGTAGTTTGTATAGTAACTGCTTATTATATATTTACAGCTAGTAATCTACTCATAAAAGTGAGTAATACCTTTCATATACTATCCTATATTACTCAATTATAACTTATATTCATAATATATATATATAAATCATAAAATTATTTCTAGCCTAATTTATAGTTACCCTTTAATTTATATATATTAGTAATAATATATACAATATACTTCACTTGGTGCTATCTTGATATTATATTTATTACTTGAATACGATCCTTATTATTCTGTCTATGTATAATACTATAATTTATATACTAATCTATAATATAATAATATTACTTACTCTATTAATATTATAATAATATCACTTATTATAATAATATATATTAAAGATGTACAATTATATAAATTAACTATATTAATATAAATATATTTAATATCATTTAATATTAATATTATTAATATTAATATATATATATAATATATTATTATATATATATTATATTAAATATATATATTAATAGTATATATATATTATAATATATACAATACCCGATATTATATCACATATATAAGAGTGGTCTATTGGTAAAGTAATCCGGTATGTCCTCTTTGACAAGTTTTAAAGCCAACAGTAAATGCTTTATTAAGCACAATTAATCCACTTATATATGTGCATTACTTAGCTCCACACCCTCCCAATCCCATTAACTAACAATATCAGTGGTCCTCGATAAAAATGTTTTATTCACTTCACAAAGTATCATTACACCTAATTTCGTAGATATAAATATGCGATTTATAATTATATAATTAATAAATGATTCTTATAATACTATTGAACTAAATTATAAATTAATTATATACTTACTAATAAATTATTAATATATTACTAGTTATTCAATTATAACAAATCATCAATGACTTTACTTATGAATAAGGTCTCATCCATTTATATTCATTTGCGAAAAGAGAGTTACAATTGATTATTGTTCCCTGTCTATATCAAATATTATGGTGCGGTCCGTAAAAATCTGTACTAATGTAGCAATAATACGTTCTCCAAGCCGAAAACGTCGTCGGAATTTCAATAATACACCACGTGCCTAAGACTGATAACTTAGATATGTACGACATTCCTAGACTTATAATTGCGCATCTGACCCCAGTCCCGTCTATGGCTCTGAAAACCTCTCAACTATTAGATCGAGTAAAGCACATCAGAATATACCTAAGAGAGAAAATAGGTTTACCTCCTGTTACTCTTACTGTGAATTTCCGATATCCGCTGCGTGCCTTCGATATATCCATTGAGTCCATGGAGTCCGTCGCGAATCTAAGTTTCTGTGGTTTCAATTGTACGCTCATTATTTTTCAAAATGAAAATAATACATTCAAAATTATGCTGAAATGTAAGATATATGAATTTGTTTCCTATTGTCGTCGACGAAACCTAAACGGTGATTCATCTAATCAGCTCATTGCCTGCTTCCTAATTGACAATGTAAATGCTATAACCGCTCTCTGATTAATCAGTGTTCATTCTTTCACTAGTATCTTCTGCTATAAAACTATGTTTGACTAACTCTTCTACTATCTTGGCTTAGTAACGATATACGACACCAGAGTCGAATATTTCAAAGACACGTTGACTCTATCAATTCGATAACCGGGGCAGACCACCAATCCTCGCCCTCGCACAGTATCCGAACTCTCCAGTCATTATCGAAGAACGACATGTCACAACCGAATTCCTTCTAGCAAGTGGACACAGTCTAACAACAAGTAACCATAAAGGATTGCACATGAAGCAACATCTCTAACTGAGCAAAGTAACCTACATGTTCCAAAGGCAGCTTTTCAGGTGATCGAGATTCGAAATTAGAGTTCATATATTGTAGCGCGCTCATCACATTCCAAGACGGAGTATGCAGTGCCAATTGGACACCAGCACGAAATATTTCCTCTCAAGAGATACCATATGGTGCTTCTCGATTGATTTGCATACCCATTACGTCATAAACCAAGCTGTATTCATTACCCTCACCCATTTAGCAGAAATAGTGTAGTTCAACCTGTCGCATATGAATCGCGACCTAAACCCTGCATGGAAGATTTTGCTCCAAAAGATAGCATATCGAAACTTACCTAAACATGTCACACACTGGGCTGTGCATGACGCGAAACCCCCACGCTGCATATAGGTAAAGATGCCATTCTAAATGACTATAGGCGTAAATTAACTCATTGTTACATTCCCTGTACTATCGTAAATGGGTCGAGTAATTTGTGGCCTCTATCCAAGATTTTTGACTAGGTTGCAAATCTGGTTCTTTTTTACCGAGCGAGAGCTTACTGGATAAGTTTCACTCTGACATTTCTTGAACCAATTTTCGTGAAACACCTGTAATTTTAGATATAGCGTTGGGCACAATTCAAGCTGAAACGAATAAATGTATCATTTCTTATCTACATTTGTCTACGACGGCGCTCTAGCTCATTTCAGCCGTCTTCTATTGACTCGGTAACTATTAGAAAACACTGTATACATCCACTCCCCCTAAAGCCGATCTGGATAGGTCAAAGAGGTAACAGAAACCGTTGGCCTTCACGCGACACTCCAGATCCTATATATTGCAATTGGATAATCTTCTTGTGGGGGAATCAACCGGTGAAACATTTGGTACACAGCGCAACCCAGTTGAACAGTTCCGAAGCAAATTAAGAGGCACGCATAATCGCATCTTGGTGACACAATTCGGCACCCTCACAACACACGGTATATTTTGACAGGTGTCCGCATCATGCGTCGCAGAATATTGAGGCCCGGTATTTCCTCCTAGCCCCGAAGGCAACTGACCTTGTAACAACATTTGTTTACCAACAGCTTTGGACCATTGGTTCGTACTATTTCTGTTGTATATTTTCTATATAATAAAAGTTCCAATTCCGCTGTTAATAAATAATTTCTGGGAATTTTTTCGATTTCTAAATATTAGTCCCCTCATTATTCGTAATCTCGTGAGATGTTTTTCTACATAGGTTTTTTCAACCACCATTACAGTTGAGAAACGAAGTACTCTTAATTCGTGAAATCTATGTCTTGACACATTTCTTAAATATTTATGCATAGGAAAACATCACCGAATCGTTTTCGCAATATTTAATGAATAAGAGCCTATCGACTATTACATTATACTTATATTGCTCAAAGTATATATATAACTGATATATATTTTCACAAAAAAAAATAAAGATTAGGATATTTGAATAATTTGAGAGATCACCAACATACCGTTACGATACTATATATAGAAATATATAAATATCATAAGTATATATATTAATATATATATAATTTATATAGGATATCTTTTAAATATAATTACAACTATATGTAACAAATAGAATACATATCCAGTAGTTTTCCTAATTTTCTCCCACTCAAACTGTATTCCAATGTTATAAAAATAAACTTTATATTATAGTATACAATAATGAGGCGAAAAGCATGAATCACGTATTGATATATTCTTAGATAAATATCTAGATGAACACCAGAACATGAACTCACGATAAATATATATTTTAGGCTATTTAGCATACAACCTGAATACGACTATTAATTTAAGTAATGAAACTGCAGTTTTGTAAATATAATCAGCAAAAGATATACTACATTAAATTTATATCACTAATATTATATAATATACTATAATCACAATTATATACTTAATCTTAAGTACTATATAATATATATTGTAATTATTGTGCACTATATACCTCAACTTTATATCCTGTCTAATTATAATCATATACCTATTTAATAAGTATATTCAACCCTAATTTATGCTTTATTTAAAAGAGAGAGAGAGAGAGATGAGAGAGACGGAGAGAGAGACGAAAGAGAGAGAGAGAGAGTAAGAGAGAGAGTAGAGAGAGAGAGAGAGAAGAGAGAAATAAAAGAAGGAAAGAGAGAATAGAAGAGAAAGAAGAAGGAGAAAGAGAGAAATGAGAAAGAAAGAGTAGCCAAGAAAACAGAAAGACGAGAGAAAGAAGAAAGACAGAAAGAAGAGAAAGAGAGAAATAGAGACACTAGACCCTGTCAAAGCAAGAGAAGATGAAAAAAAGAGAAAAAGAGAGAAAGAAGAGATTGAGAGAAAGATAGAGCAAGAAAGAAAGGGAGGCAATGTAGAGAAAGAGAGATCATGTTAGACAGCCATAATTTCTAGAGAAAGATGAAGAGAGAGAGTGAGAAAGTAAGTAAGAAGAGGGAGAAAGAGCGGAGAGATTCCGAGAGAAAAGAAAGGAGAATTGGAGCGAGTACAGAAGTATCTTGAGAAGTAAAGTAGAGAGTAGAGAGATTGCCTATGACGAATATAATCATTATGTGTAACAGTACATTCTTCCTATTTAATATAAAATTTGAGTATAGCCGATTGGATATGAGTAAGCATATATATAATAAGTGCATAAAAGAATGTTACAAGCTCTGTATCTAGTCTATTTTCTTCTTTCGAGTCAGTAAGAGCTCCATCCCATGTAAATTGTAAATGTACTGGAAAGGCGCTGTAAAATTCCTGAATATCTATCAATATGAAACACGAAATTTCTTTTATTTTTTATTAACTGAAATGTTCAATTAATTCGTAAATTATAGTAAATATATTTAATGATTATGAATCATCAAAGAACATATAATGGTAATATTCTTTTCCTATTTATAGATATATATAAATTTATATATATATATGACCGAAATTAGTTGCAATATAAATAGCGTAATGACGGATATTGAGTATATATTATATATAGCTGATGATTATATATATACCGCTATATAAATAAATATATATATATATAATATTATATACCTTATATATCCTAAAGTATATACTAAATGCATGTGTAAAGAGAATTCAATATCAGTGCGAAAACGTACACATGATATAAAAGTAGAAAAAATTAAGAAGAACTGAGCTTGTTAATGTTGTTGACTTACATCTTGCAGATAAAAGATCCTGTGGATAAGAAATACCTACGCTATAAACCAAATGCGTGGCTGATTTGATGTTTGCTGTAAAGGGGGAACTTTCTTTTCAATTTGCCTCATTTTTTCTTATTTTTAATATTAATTTAATATCTTTTTTTCTCTCTATCTCACACGCTCTATGCAGCTATTTCTGTTCCAACAGATTCGTATAGTTCAAATACATTCTCATATCCAATATAACCTCCGCAAATTATTAAATTTGATTATCGTGCTATCAAAGTCCATTTCTGTAAAATTCTTTTCATGTACACATAACTTGTCAAATCGACATATTTAGCATGCAGTCTCACACACATCTCCCCTCTCTTTCACCCGATCCCTTTCGTTAACTCAACTAATAAGAAAGTCTCTCTTTCATTTTTAACATAATTTCCAATCCACTTCTGGGAGCGGTTTTAGCTATGGCGTAAATCTGGAAAGTTCTGCACTATTTCTCCAACAGCTGTGTCAACCCTCCTCATTTTGTGATTAATCTGGTAGTAAACGAGACTGAACCTATCATTTTAAATTTGGTTTGCTTCACTCACATTATCTCCAATTTGCCCTAACCGTCAATAAATAACTTTTTACATTTTATTAGTCGTGATCATTCTTCTAATAAAAGTTTACCAGTTCTTTTTTGAGTATAGAAACAATTCGTTCTCCACTCAAATTTTATCTCTTTGGAATATTTGATAATTTCCCTTATACAACTATCCTCACACTTTTTCATTCTTTTTTTTAGCTATTTTCCAAGATGAATTTACCTCTTCCAATAAAAGCTTTTTTCCCTCTAATAGCAGTGTGCAAGTTTTAATTTCGGCGTTTTATCTAAAATTACCATTTTTTTTTTATATTTTTCTCATTTGAGTTAACCCCCAGACAAATCATCTGCCATCATAATGCGGTCAAGGATCTTTTTAAACTAACTCCTCACTCATTCCCCGCCATCTACTCTCCGATCAAGCTTTAATTATTTCCACAAGGGAAATGATAAAATTTTTGTAACGGCCCCATCTCTCCTGCTCAAACTCACGTGCATTCTTTTTTTAAACCATTAGGTTGCATTTATTTAAAAACACCTGACCCTCCCCTTTTACTCTACGCCCTTCTAAGACTATTCTTTCATCCCATCGCCCAATTTCAATACACTAACATACTTGGAAAATAACCAGGCGAGATATCATTGCTACTTCATGTCATACAACCTGTCTATTCAACTGTAATTGTCTTTCCCTCTTTATTCGCTTAATACCAAAACGTTCTCCACACCCACCTCATTATTATACTTCAAGGCAGGTCAATCATTATTTGGTCATTTAAAGATGATTCTCCTTTACATACGAAACTGTTTAATGCTACAGCTAAAATGCTCTTCAGGCAAAATGATATCCTATCGTCATTAAAGCTGTATAAGTGGAATTCAAGCCCTCTTTTAAGTCATTTGCTTTATATACCGAAACCTGAGTCAAACAGCAGCGGCTGCCATCATAATATATGAGCTTTACCCCATAAATTAACAGTCCTACAATTCAATTTGAAAAATCGACCCCTTGCCTTCGCAACTATTAATTACACAATAAATACAATCCAATAAAATACACTTTGCAATCGTACTTCATGTTGCTACACCAAAGAAAAGTTATCAATATTCTCAAATATCATATAATATTGTCAATTCACAAAATATGTAATAAAAATGATTTGGAAATGAACCCCACAACAAGATAATCATACTCATAATAAACACAAGAACATATATAATAGCAAAAAAAAATAACATACCTATACAGTAAAACAGAATAAGCTAATATTGAATTACCTTATAACACAAAAATAATTTCCTAAGTCAAGTTACCATAAAAAGAAACATGAATCGAAGAACACATCTTTTAAAGACACAATATCAAAAGATAAAACCAGAAATAATAATAAAAAAAATCAAACTAAATACATCTTATCCCTACTAAATAAAAAAAACATAAGATAATACAAAAATAAACTAATTCACACACCCGATAATCTTAAAATAATGTATTATATCTAACAAAGATTCACCAGATTAATAATATAATAATATAATCAAAAAAATATTATATTAATCAACTCTAATAAAAAAATATACATTTAAACCTATCATATAAATTAAAAGGGTATGATATACATTAATAGTTAACTAATAAAAAAAAATAGATAATAATAATAATAAAAAATAATTAATATAAGAAAAAAACACTATATAAATCGTACTAATAAAATAATATACAGAATAATCTCAAATTCAATAAAGTACTTCCCAAGTATAAAATATGATATAAAATTATAAGAAAGATAGAGAAAATAAAAAATAATAAAAAATACATTAAAGAAAGATAAATATAAAGGTGCAAGCGACATTAATAAAAATAATAATAAAAAAATAATAATAATAAAAAATAATAATAATAAAATAATATTAAAAAATGAATAATTTATAAAATATAAAAAAAAAAAAAAAATAAAATAATAATAATAAAATGAATAATAGATAAAAATAATAATGAATAAAATATAATAATAAAAATAATTAAGAATAAAAATAATAATAAAAAATAATAATCAATAATACATAATAAAATACATAAGATATAAAAATAAGTAATAATAAATAACATAATAGAATAATAAATAATAAATAATAAATAATAAAAATAATAAAATATAGAAGAAAATAATGATGAAAGACAGTAGTCATACAAATAAGAGTATTGAAAAGGGAATAATTTAAAATAATAAAACTGGCACCATGATAATAAAAAAAGAATAATAAACCAAAAAAAATAATAATAATAAAAAAAATAATAACAAAAATAATAATATTACAAATGATAATAAAAACTCAATCATTAATAAAATGAATATATATAATAATACAAATATAAAAATTATATAATACGAATAAAAAATAAATAATAACAAATACATTAATTAAATTAAAAATAATCAATAATACAAATAAATAATAATAAAAATAAAAATGAAAAAAAATATAAATAGTAAAAATAATAATAAAAAATAATAATAATAAAAATATGAAGAATAAAATATAATTAAAATAATAATAAAAAAATACATTGCAAACATAACCTTGAAAAATAATAATCTTTGGAAATATGTAAAAATAATAATAAAATAAATATAACAATAAGATAAATAAACAATAATAATAAATCCAATAAAAAATTAATAATAAACTACAATTAAAATAAAATAATACATATAATACATAATTATCAAAATAATATTATACAAAGCATCTATAAAAATGTATATCATTTAAGAATAAAATTACATAGAAGAAAACCTACCTAAGTAATTAAGTTTGAATGATATAATTGTACAAGTTATTGAAAGATATATCATAACTATAATAAACCGAAAAATATAAAGTGCAAAGTATGGTTTAAGAAGAAACATAATTTTATAAGAAATAAACAGAAATCAAACATTGATAGTCAATATGTAGCTGCACACACTATAAACTATAAAAAAGTAAAGCACAATAAAAATAAAATAAAAATAAACAATAAAAATTACAAACATAAATAAATAACGAAAATAACACACCACAGTATAATAGTAAAAAAATTAAATATCAAAATAAAAACATTCAAAAAATAAACTCCAAAAATAAAATACAATAAAATAATAAATCAAAAATAAGAAAATAAAATATAAAAAATAAAAAATAAAAACTCATAAATAAAAATAATAAACACATAAATAAAAATAACAATATAT
>JABUQX010109729.1:12500-34754 GCA_015478945.1 Trachelipus rathkii
ACATAAGCCTCCTTTTTCCTTTTCACACCCTCCTCCTCCCCACTCCACCATTCACTCCCTATCCTCCTGCTTGCCCCACCCTTTTACTCCACATACCCTTCTAGCCTCTGTCACATACTGCCTCTTTAAAACTCATCCATTCCCCCTCCACCTCCCCAATTCCCGGCCCTCTCACTCCACCAATCCTCCATACCTCTCCTAACCTCCCTCTTACATGTCTCCTCCAATTTTCCACCTTTATCACTTCACTCTCCATCTTTTCTCCCTTTCCCTACACCGCTCACCCCCGCCCCCCCGCTCACCCCTCTCCCCCCCTACCCCTAGCAACCCAGTGACTATCCTAGCTAATGATATATAATATATTATCATAATATATAATATATAATATATACTTATATATATTATATATACTATATATAATATAATATATATATATAATATATAATATAAGTATATATTATAAATATATTATAGTATATTATAATATAATATTTATATTATATATATATATATATATATATATATATTATATAATATATATATAAATATATAAATTATATATAATATATATATATATATATATATATATATATATATATATTATATATATATATATATATATATATAATATTATATATATATTTATAATATATTGTATATATATTATATAATAATATATATTATATATAATATATATATATATATAAATAATATATATATATATATTATATATATATATAATAATAATATATATAATATAATATATATATATAATATAGATATATATATATTATATATATATATATATATTATTTTATATATATACTATATATAGTATATATATAATATATAGAATATAGTATATATATATAGTATAATAACTATATATAGTGCTTTAACACATAAATTATTACGTATATATATATATATATAATTAAATATGTGAAATTTGGGTTTTATAGAGCGACAACTCATCGCATCATATCTCAAAAAAACTTACAAAGTTACAGGGAAAAAGGAAATACATTTTCTGGAACCTTGGTCAAAAATGATGCGAAACTGTAAAAAAAAAAAAAAAAAAAAAAAAAAAAAAAAAAAAAAAAAAAAAAAAAAAAAAAAAAAAAAAAAAAATTTAAAAAAAAATCATATCTCAAAAACTACAATAGCTGACAGCGAAAGAATAACGATTTTGGAATCCTTGTTAAAATTAGATTTGAAATTTAAAAAAATTAAAAAATAAATAAATAATATAAAAACAATATTGGCAAATTTTTTTTTTTTAAGGAGAGGGGACATATATATATAATATATTTGTTTTAAAGGTATTACACGGCAATGTTAGGGTGCTGCAGAGCCGACGAGGGAAACACGAATGGGGTGCGTGACCGCGAGGGATATACTTGTGGCTAATTAATATGAAGGCACCTAGATGTGTTAAATGGATGCGTTTTAGTTGTATTAAGATACTTTTGTTTCTTACTTTTTATGGAAGGCTTGAGAATAAAGAAAAAGAAAATCGTTTATTTCCTTTCGTACATCTATTTTAATACAAAACAAAATTTTTTACTTTTTAGTGTTCACGGAATTTTTCAGTTATTTTGTGCATGTTTCCAGTTTGACCCTTTTTAAATAGTTTAATTTTTTTTTTTAATCCAAATAATTTTTTTATTTTTTCTAAACCCTTAAAAGTATTATTTTTTTATAATGCAAAAAGAGGAATTGAGATTAGGTTCGTATATTTTTATTGCAATTTATTGGAATTGTATTTTTTTATATGTTACTAGTTATACGTTGGACTTAAACTAAGAGTTAATAAGATGATTTGTACCGTTTTTTAGGTTGTTCTTCCTAATGATAAAAGCTATCCACAGAACTTAATTTCTATTTATTTTTTCTTTTATCAGAACTGTCTACTTAATTTGGCTTTTACATATTAAAGCCGAGCTGTTTGGAAACGGTTTGGACCTTACTCAAATCTGCGTCGACAGGGTTAAAATAAGTCTGTCACAGTGTTTGATCGAATTTAAAGTGCAGAGGATGACGTCCTCTCGACCCACTTCTTTCTCAGTGTGTCGACATGCCCCATCGCACGCGCGCCGAACCTGGACATTGTAAAAAAAGTCCCCGATAGCATAGTATAGCTAGTACGATATTATTTTATAAAATTATATACCATATTACATTCAGATTGCCAGGATGAGGGAGTAGTAATTTTTGGACTATAACTTCGGTCTTGTGTGTTGTCTGTACTTTACTGGGAGACCCTCCCCACGGAGGGGCGTCAAATTCCTTAAAAAAAAATTAAATATAATATGGCTTCGTTTCTAAAAAGTGCAAAGTTCTTTTGGTTATTTTTTTAATTATAACAAATATTTGTTAGTATGAAGTGCGATAAAAAAATAAAAAAAAAAATAATAATATGTGAGAAATTTCGAGTTCGTAATTATTTTCCTAAAAAACCCTCGTTTATATGTTTTCCAATCCTGTGAATTCGAAAAAAGGGCCATTAAAAGAGGCAGATCCTATTAATTGATTATTAATATTGAGATCCCCGACTCTACCATCTAAGATTATCAAATCTATAAGTTAAATTCCATAGTTTTCTTGTATTAACCCCATTCACTAACTTTGTACTTTTTCAAAGACAAGTCCATTCTAATGTCCTTTTCAAAGACAAGCCCTGCGGTTGAAAATTATTTAATTTGCTTGAAAGATATCCTAGAAAAATCGTCCAATGATATTTCTATCTGATACCTACTGTAACATTTAATATATATAAGAGGTGTAGGAGTGATGTGAAGATCAAATTTTATTGAAATATTGAAGCAAGATGAGAGAGAAGTAATAAATAGTTTCAATGTTTTATGCTTTCACCTGCCCCTTAGCTTATATCAAGAATTAATAGGAATGCTCTTGTGGATCGGTTTTGTTAATGAGTATAGTAATATTAAATAGAAAAAAAAAAAAAAAAAAAAAAAAAAAATAAAAAAATCAAAATTTTGAAGTTAGAAAAAGTGGTGGTTAGTCGTATTCTCTTATTGTAATGGAACTGTCAGGAAATTCATTCCTACGATAAAGTAAGGAATTATCAATTAAAACCATTAACATTAAAATGGAAAAGGGCTTTGAGCATTACTGAATGATGTCTCCACTTTGGAACATATTATAATTATGTGAATTATGGAGATACAATAAAATCTTATTTGGCCGTAGTGGTATTAGGGAGCAGGTCTAGATATATAGACTGACTAGCTGAGAATTTGCGTGTAAACGGATTATTCAACAATAATTATGATTGTTGCCTTTGATCTTTTTTTTTATTTTTTATTTTTGTTTACGTTGATGAATTTGTTTTTTTTTGGCTTTTGTGTTCTTTTTAACAAGAACGACAGAAAACATTAGAGGACGCTCTGTGGAAAAGAAATGTAAAAGAAAAGGGTTTATCTGACAAGAGTATTTCACAAGAAAATAATATAGTATTTCCAAATATTTCGCTGTAGCCTTTGTAGTTTTTGAGATATTTGAAGTATATTTTTTTTGGTCTTATTTTTTTATTTATTGATTTTCTTCTTTTTTATTATGTTTTTATGTATGGTATTTACATTTTGCGCCAGGATGTCCGAGGATGCAAATGTTGGGATAGAGAAACAAATTGGAAAAGTTTCATAGTTAACATATAATTTTGGATACATTGCAGAGCCGCCACAGTCGAAGATAATATAGGAACAAGATCGTATGTGGCGTCGAAGATGGTTGTAATGTGTGTTGCCCAAAACTCCAAAGCAAATGTTAGGTCTTTTGTATGTGAGTTTCTGAGGCCTCGGGAATTTAGTAATGGTGGTGCTCCTTTTCTTGTGGGGCTCTTGTAGTTTGTTGAGACGATCACTGCGATTCCCAAAAGGTAGTACTCCGCCGATATCTGCACCCCAAAATTTTTTTCTATTCTTTTTGTTTTTTTTTCTGTCGAAATTAATGACCATATTACCCAATTTGATATACTGTGATCTTCCTCCTAGATATGTTTTAAACTGAGGTTGGTGCCGTCACAGGATTGCCAACCTGTTTGATGATTGCACGGTAGTAGTGGTGGTATGCCGCGTCTTCCGGGACTGGATTTCTTGATTCGTGGCCAGACAGGTCTTCTTATCTTTTAATAATAATTTCTAACAAACCTTCGTGAGACATTTACACTATAACTTCCTCTCTTCAACTCTAAATATATCCTATGTGAAGCGAGTTAATCAGAAATGGATCTCAACTTTAATTTGAGCTATTCGACAACACACCATTTGATTCTACTCCCCTATACTTTCCTATTGTCTTTATTTCCTCAATTTTCATAGATAAAGATGGATCTGCTTATTGTACCTTTGTTGCTATAGTAGATATAATGATATTGAGTTAGTTCTTCTAATATATTTTATAACTATTTAGGTATAATATCTATCCCTAAATTTATTCTACCATGACCTCAAAACTATATATATAATACTGTCTATATATTATTATTATTATTAAATTCATCTGCTTCTTGACCTTTAAATATTTCTGGTCTCTTAGTGAGTTTTTACTTAATACTCAAGAGATCTCAAATATTACTTATCCAATCACTTAAATACTATAATATATACCTATACAATACATTTATAGAACTCATTCTCTGTTCTTCACTAACTCCGAAATAATCTAATCTTGTTGAGTTTTCAACAGTACTCACCACACGCAGTAATGGTTCGATTCTATATCTACTTCTCCAAGATACAGTACTTGAAGTTGACTTGTATATTACCATTAACCTAACTTTTTTAATCATCGCATAGATAATTAGTAACTACTATTACTTGCTAATGGTAATCATGGTAAGACAGTGTATCATATATAATTGTTATTTGCACCTAAAGCAGTTATGTTTATCGTGTTCCACCTTCACCTGAATCGCATATATTAAAGTACAATTATCTACTATATAGAATTTTGGCTCGCTATAATCTCAACCTATCGATTTTGTGCGAGTAAAAGATAAGTTACTGAGATCTTTAAAAATTCACTTTTAGATTAACAAATACAACCGATTAAGAACATCTATAAATTTCACCAGTAAATCTTCCAAACACATACATTGTTTATTCACAAATGGGCGCTCCTGTTAAAGCTGATTTGGCCACCAATGTCAAAAACCCTTATAAAATAATTATTAATTAATTATACAATGAAATTTCTAAAAGAAAAAAAAAGCAAAAAATTTCGATCATTGGTTATTTCAGTTGTTTAGAATGGAAGTGGCGTATGACACACCTCAGCATATAATTTCTCGGATATATTCTGTTCTTAAACAAATTTCTGTCTTATGAAGATCTATCAATGTTTGGTTGACTGTAATTTATCTATAGATCTTCATTTGTGTAAGCTCAGGGACACATGTATGAGTCAAAAGAGATAGAAAAATTAAGTGTCTTTTAACTAATTTTTGTTTTATTTGCAGTTGTTCTCTTCGCATATTAGATTTTCTAATGGTTCGATACAAAATCTTTCTTACGATCTCCTAATTCGTGTGCCTATAAAAATCTAATCCAAACAAGTTAAAAGAACTTCAATGTAAGGCTCTTCAGCTTTAATATGCTAGGGATTCCCGAGGAGCAGGTATTGAAAAAAGTCCCCTCCTTTAACTGTTTGCTTTCTTAAATAAATAATGCATATTAAAAATAATGAAGTAATAAGTTGACAGTAGTAAAGTGATAATAAATAATATTTAAAGTTAAAAGTCCCTTTGTTAGAAAAGACCTGGTGAGTCAATCGTTTACGTGAATTTTTCATTTTATTCGTTAAACGACGGCTTCACTTACCTGTACTACGAGTACATACTTTTGTATTCTCACTAGTTCAGAAGGCCTAGAACATATTATAAACATTCAGTGTTAAAATACACACTAAGTATATCACTAACAACCAGTAGGCGATCCACAATTGAATAGTATAATAGTTAATAAGATTTAAAACATAATATTAGTTTAAGGTAGTGATTGATACGTGAAATATATTGAATTTGTAAATCTGTGTCATGCTCTGCTACGTGTCCAATATAAGTTATGAAACCTAATATAGCATGAGTTATTTATAATTAATCATATATTAATAGGTGTGTATAATTCTTCATGCTGTGAATGCTAATTTTTCTCAACATTATTGCGTGTTGTGTATTTTATGTACGTATTAATTATATGTAAAAATAGTTAGTATGTTTTTTTTGATCGCACACACCTACATCTTATTTATGACAAAAAGCCCACCCGGCCACTTCTTAAGAACTTGCCACGTGGCTGATGAGTTCACTCGCCCATACCACAATACGCGGTAGCCAATCGTCCCAAGGGTTCCCCTATCGCAATTCGGTGTATCGCGTCGCAGGTCGGCGACTCTTTTCAACCGGAGAATGTGGAGCTATTCTCTCCTTGGAAGACCTACCTGGTGGCTTCCCAGTCCCTGAATTCATTGTGATACCTTTCTTTACAACGACCAATAAGTACAAAATATATGAAGATCCCCCTAATAGCCTCTCTGATTAGGGCCTCAACAGTTCCTCCTGCCCACGTCGTTATAGCCCCCCGTGTACCCCTGGTGTTTACTTCTGTTATAAAAAAATAAGTAGGTTTATTAAGCTAATATACACTATACTATTTACTTCATGATACGTATAACTATCATATAATATATACTATTATAACTAGATATATATATATATATATTAATATATAATAGTATTTATTTAAGATATATTATATATATTATAATTAAATATCTCCTATTTGAGTTTGTTAGTATCGTTTTTTCGGCTGGCCCATCTCTCCAATCGTCAAACTATAAATTACTACCTTTCTATATAACGCTTGACCAAAACTTCTGCATCCATTATTTCTAATCCTATACCATAATATATATATATATATTATATATTATACATTACTATATATATAATATATATATTATATATATATTCAATAGATATATATATATTTATATATATTTAAATATATATATTATATAATATAATAATAATATAATAAATAGTGTTATATATATAAATTATTATAAATGTGGTTCAATCGCTTAGAGTTGAGAGTCGCATTTGGCAAGGGTCTCCCGTACACGTGTGTGTGGCTGAGCTATAAATATTATATATATAATATAGGTATTAGGTTTACTCGATCTCACCTAAATTATCGGTAATATCCTTGTATATATATATATATAGTATATTATATATAGTAATAATATATACTATTATAGTTATTATACATAATATACCTATATGAATGATAGTAATATAGATATTGTTAAGTATCATCACTGAAAAATTATTCATTTTAGTATACTACTGCCCCGTGATAAGCTATGATTCTATTATTATATCAATATATATATATATAATATTATTATATGTATATTATATATATATATAAGTATATATACTAATATATATACTATAATATATATTATTAATAATATAATATAATTATATATATATATTAATATATATATATTTTAAAATATAGATTATATATTAATATATTATAACATTATATATATATATATAATTAATATTAATTATTATATATATTAATTATATATTATATCTGTATATAGTACTATACTAATATATTAATATATATATACTATTTATATTAATATATAATATATATATAATATATTAAATATATATATATATTACATAATATTATAGTATAGTATATATATATATATATGAATATAAGACATATATATATATATTATATATATATATATATATAAATTATATTATATATATATAATTATATATTAATAATATTATATATATTATATATAAACACCTTTAACGATTAGCATTTATTACCCTACAGTGCTCAAGGGTATCATACTGATTACCACGGGGTAGTAATAGTCTGTCTATCTGCCATTAAATTGGATCTTAGTTGGTAAAGGTAGATCCAAACTCAGAGTCATATAGCTAGTATATATCCAACGGTATATACTATATATATATATATGTGGTATACTATTATATCTAGTATGTTATTAAATATATATTATTATAGCATATTATCGCTCAAAGTCAATTTAGTATATAAGTTAATTTAAATATATTGTACCCTCAATAGTAGAGTATTTATGATACAAAATCCTACAACTTGATATAGCTACTAGTACGTTAGAGGGTGAGGTAATATTGATAATACTCAGACGTTACCTTCGTTCGTATGAGTATAAGCTGGTTAATAACAATTATATGATATATATTATATATATATATATTATATAATATATATAATATTATATATAATATATATATATATAATAATATATATTTAATATTAAATAATAATATATATTATATATATATATTAATTATTATTATATATATATTATAAAAATATATAATATATATATATATATATATTAATATATTACATATATATATATTAATATATATTAATAAATATATAATAGTATTATTATATATAATATAATATATATATATAATATATATATTAGATATATAATTTATATATTATATAAAATAGTAATATATAGTATATATAATATATAATTATAATATTATGAATATAATATAATATTATATAATTAATATATATATGATATATATATATATATAATATATGATATATATATTATCAGTGCTGTTTGTATTTAAATAAAGATTTATTTTTATACGTTATAAACCAACATTAGATTTCTTGATTTTATATTATTTAAAACCCAACTTTTCCCGATTTTATTTTATTTTATTTTTAATATTTTTTATAAATTTTTTATACAGTTTCTTATACTAGCCACCACTCGAAGGACATAATCTATCTAATAGAGGGTAGTACGGATAAGCACATAATTCAAGAGGTATATAGGCTGTTGTACGCCTCAGAAGTTCAACCTAACTAAGCGCAAATTACGCTAATATAGGAGCATATGATACGCAGGCTTATAGTAATATAGTGAAGGGAGATTAATAATAATTCAGCAGGAACACTATAAGTATAAAGATGGAAGGAAATTCCACAGAATAAGATAAGTATATATTATTAATTGGATTCGGTATTAGCGCGTTTTAAATCGATAAGTATTAATGATTTAATGGTATTTAACATTATTTTATTAATGCTTTAACTGGTGGTTTCCATGTGAAAGAAGGAAGCACGGCATGATTTGGTCGAAAGGCTAGCCTGTGCGTTACCTAAATATCAAACACAGTAAATCCTCTTGGTTCGAGACAGGGACACAGAGCACCCCTTGTGATCATTCAATAGAGCTGCTGTCCGAAAGGTTCTTGGTGGTACTCACCAAATGAATTCAAAAGTTCAGCCGCAAGTGATATACTAGTTTCCTCCTCGTATATAGCTAACAGGGACATATTTGTCTTTCGCTTGCATTTATGAATGACATCCAATCAATTTATTTCTCCGTACCTATAAAACAGAAAACGGAGTATTTATAAGCATCATATTTCATTTCTTCCGCACCCTGCCATTAACGTATTATCGTACTGCGTTAACGTCGTCATCTTCGGCACAGTGGCATCACTAGCTTCATACAATTCTCTTCTTGGTCTCTTCTGCGTACCTCGACTACTCTTACTATTTTAAACAGTCCTCCAGCTCATGCCAGCTCAGCCCCCTCCTCCTTCCCTCCCACTCCTATCTCTCCTCTCTCGTGTCTAGCCTTACGTTACTCCTCTCTCTCCTCTCTTCTAGCAATCTCTCTCTCTCTCTCTGCTCTCTCTGCTCTCTTCTTCTCTTCTCTTTGATTCTTGTCCAGGGTCTTTCCTATTCTTGGATAAGTCTAGAACTGCGAGCACACTTTTATTGGAAGATTGATTTCGCACAAGTTTGGGACTCTGGTGACGCTTCGACTTCGGCCATCCTGATTAAGATCCTTTTGTTAAAACTATAATAACTCTCTCTCGTCTGGCTCGCGATCCTGCGATATCTCCTCTGCTCTATCTCGTTATCTGGTCCATCTCTTCACTTTCCTCCTTCCTCTCACATCCTACATATCTTCTGCTTCTTCCTTCCTCTCAGCACATCCTAGCTCTCGAATTCCCGTACCTTTGTTTCGTCTGGTTCCATTAGGCTAGAGCCACGGTCTCTTCCTCTCGCTTTATCTGGGCTCTCTCGGATACAAATTCTTCTCCGTTCTCTTATCACTTCTCTCTATCTTTTCTCACTCTCAGTCTTACGCGATACTCTTCCTCGTCCTCTCCTCTCTTGCCTAGGACTACTTCTTCCGCTCACGAGCCACCTTGGCGGCCTGCAACCATGCCCATCCGAACACCTCTGCCTGCCGAACCCACCTTGGGGACAATCGATACCCTATTCTCTCTCTCCTCTCTCCTCTATCCCTCTTCCACACCCACAATGCCTGGCCTCTGGACCAAAAATATCTATCCCTCTTTACAATTCATACCAAAATCTCCATCATCAATAATAAGGCGAACAAGAGAGCAGTATTCTACTTCTAAGTGCGTGTCTCGTACAACATATATCTCTCTTATCAGCGGTCTCTTCCATCCCCTTACTCTCCTCTCTCATCAGATTATGCGTCTAATCTAATAATGCTACTTCATAACTTCATCTATCTCTATCTCTTCAACTACTTAAACTCTAAATCTCTCTCTCTCAGAACTGTAATTTCTTTTTTGAAAAGACTTACAAAACAAACATCTAAGACCAACCTATTCAAATGCCATAAAAAAAAATCTCCTTTCCTGAATATTAATCTCTTTACTAATTTAACTATTCTTTCTAATTCGATTTTCCTATATATCGTATCACATTCCAAACTTTACCTGTTCTCTCTGCTTACTGCATCTACTCTACTACTTTGCTCCTCTCTCTCTCTCTCTTCTCTCTCTCCGTCTCTCTCTCTCTATGCGATTCTCCTTCTTGCAAAAACTTGTCTTCTACATTCACTAAATAAATAACTACTATCTCTCTCTCTTCTCTCTTCCTCTCTCTCTCTCTCTGTCTCTCTCTCTTCTCTCTCGTCCTCTGCTCTCTCCTCTCTCCTCTCTCTCTCGCTCTCTCTCTCTATATCTCTTCTTCTCCTTCTCTTCTCTTCTCTTTCTTCTCTCTCTCTTCTCTCTCTCTCTCTCTCATCTCTCTCTCTCTCTCTCCTCTCTCGCTCGCTCCTCTCTCCTCTCATCTCTCTCTCTCTCCTCTCTCCTCCCGTTCTCTCTCTCTCTCCTCATCTCGTCCTCTCTACTACATCTCTGCTCTTCTCATCTCTCCTTCTTCGCGTCTCTCTCTCTCTCTCCTCCTTCTCTCTCTCTCTCTCTCTCTCTCTGCAACTCTCTCTCTCTCTCTTGAAAAAGACACAAACAACTCAAGCCTTCTAACTCCTTTTCTGAATATCTTTTATTTTAATTCGTGCTTTCGATCGCCCTGTAGGATGGATTACAGTTCCTTGTTGCTTGAATTCTTCTTTCCTTTCACATAGCAATTTTACTGCCCTTTCTTACTCTCAATTTTTTTATACTTACAAAGTTAAGAGCAGGCACACACTTATTTTTTCATATCCTATTTTTGTCTATTTCAAATTGTTGATTTTTTCTAAAATCCTCTTTCTCTTTTCCCTCTCGATCTTCTCTCAATCTTCAGTCTCTGTCTACAATCATCATTTCTTCTCTTCTTTGCCACTCTCTCTCTCTCTGCTCCTCTTCATTTTAGTTCTCAATCAGTTACTTTACTCATCTCTCTCTCTCTCTTTCGTGTGCTACTCTCTCTCTCTCTTTCTCTACTCTCTCTCTCTCTCTCTATGCTCTTATCTCTTCTCTCTCTTCTCTCTCTCTTCTTATCTAATACTCTACCTCTCTCTGACTCCATCCTCTCTCTCTCTATCTCTCATTCTCTCTCTCTCTCTCATCTCTATGCTCTCTCTCTTATCGTATCCTGCTTACTCTATCTCTTCTATACTATACTATATACCTAGCTTTTACTCCTCTATACTCTTGCTCCTATACCCTCTTCTCTCTCTCTCTCTCTTCATTCTTCATCTCTCTCTCTATATCTCTTCTCCTCTCTACTCTTTACTCTTTCTTACTTACTCTCTCTCTTCTTATCTCATCTATATCGTATATATATACTTGTCATATACTCTATACTTCACTACATCTTCGTATCTTCTCTATCTTCTCTCTCTCTGCTCTTACTCTTATCATACTGCTCTCTCTCTTCTCCTCCTCTCTCCTCTCATCTCTCTCTACTCTCTCCTCTTACTCTCTCTCTCCTCTCATTACTCTCTCTATCTCTCACTTATCCTCTCTCTACCTTCTCTCCTCTCTCTCCTTAAGAAAGAACACATTATACTTCTTATTAATTAAGACATAAGCTTCTAAGTTGACTAAGTGTCCCTAAGTCAGTTTTTAAATGAATTACTCTCCAATTGCTCACTCCTGCCCTATGTGCATCATTTCTCACTTTAATCAATTTATTGATTGATCGTATTTGTTCTGTCATCATTCAGGCTTGAGACTGTTTGAATCGGGAGTGGAAAAATTAATTTTTGCTCTTCTATCTCTCTCACTAATTTTCAATCAACTTGGAATCGCTTCATGGATATTAATCTATGATCAAAGAGTGACATTTTATTATCTACTGCCAAACATTTCTGGCCTATTGAGATAAACAACTCTCTTTTACAAACTTGTCATCTCTCTTCTCTATTCCCTCTCCTCTCTCCTGCTCTCTCTCTCCCGTGCCTCTCTCTCTCTATCTATCTCTCCATCTCTCTCTCTCTCTCTACAGGAAGTGGCAGAGAGGGTGGATCGCCAAACAACTCAAGCCTTCTAACTCCTTTTCTGAATATTCTTTTTATTTTACTTTCTCTTTTCGATCTTCTTTAGAAAGAACACATTATTATTCTTTAATTAAACAAGCTTCTAAGATGCCTAAGTTTTCCGAGGCGTCCTATGAAAACTTCTCAATGCCTTCACTCTGTCACACACACGGCTTCTTTGTTCGCCATCTTGCATTGGAATATTTTTGCCACATATCGCATATGTGAGGCATAGTCCACTCACACCTGCACTTACATGGAAAGGTCGAAATTTCTTGTTGCGCAATATAAGTCTCCCACTCTCACTCACTCACTCTCTCCAATTCTTTCCCTGCTATCGAACTATGCATCATCTCCTTATATTATTGGTAATACCAACAGACACTGATAGAACTCTCTAATCTTATTCCTCCTCCAACGAGGAGAGCTCGTTCGACTCGTTCAATCTACGCTGCTTTGCTTCGTCAATCTACATTGCTTTGTTTCGTCAATCTATTGCTTTGTTCGGTCAATCTACGCTGCTTTGTTTCGTCATCTTATCGAGCGTTTGTTCGTCAAATCTACCACTGAATTACTTATTCTTTCATGTCAACTACTCACAAACTCTCACCACACTTCCTTCTTTATCTTCTTTAATTCCAATTAATTACTTAAACGCTTTCAAACGCCGCGTTTCGGTTCAAATCGGATCCTTGTTGCCCCACCTCTCATTTCCGCTTCATAACTCTGCTCCATTCAATTCAGACAACTGTAACCACATACACACACACACATATATATATACTATATATAATATAATTATATATTAAATAGTAATTAATATATAATATTGATACTAGTATATATATATATATAGTAATAAATATATATATAATATATATGTATTATATATATATATAATATATATAATATGTTTAAATACTATAAGTTATTCTACATATATATATGTATGATATATATATATATATATAAGTATATTAGTTATAAATAGATATTATGATATGTTACTTAACCCCTAAAACACTATATTAATTTAACAACGACAAAAATTGTATTTTCATTAATATTTAAAAACGCTTAAACAATAAACTGTAGTAGGGGCGGGGAGAAAAACAAACCTTTTTGAAGGATGAGCCTTTCTGTCCGTTTCAACTTATATCAATCATGGATGTCACAGTCGCCAGATAAAGCCATCACTTGATGAGGTAATCGGAATTGATATTAAGATGCTATAACTGAAGGGGGAAAGTAATATTTGAGAGTTTGGACTAAATCAGCGTTGTGCTTCTGTTGATAGATATCTTTAAATTCAAAATGATATTTTCCCATTTCTTCTACTATCTTATAACACAGTATAATGTATTAAAGAGATTGAACAGAATAATGCTATATGTACCCGCTTAGTCTATTCAATTTGTTTGCGCTGGCATTAGTATTGAGTTAGACGAATATTCGAAATTACATGGCGTTTCCATTACATTGGTTACGATAGAAAACATATTCTGCCATCTATGAATAATATGTATGATAGCAGGTGAATTAGTTTTCAAAATATGTAAGAAGATTGACTCTCTCAACGTGTATATGACGATAAAGAGGCTGAGTAATAGAGGGATTACCCATTTTAATCTAGCAATATTATACCAAATAGGAGCAACGATAATTCTAGCTCTTCACATCAACTGATTCCCCGTAGTATAGAAATAGTATCGAGAACAGAGAAGGAGCATCTATTATGCATAGAAATCCCGGAAGTTAGTGTAAGCGCTGTGTGGAGTGCATAAAAACCGGAATTTTGTGAGTGCAAGCAGTGTCTTAAACTTGCATAATTTCTTCAGCGAGGATGCAGATTAGAAGGAAAGTAAACTTTTATAGGACGTGTGAAATATTATCAGAAGTAAGAAATATATTGAGATAAGATTTTGATCTGAGATTGGTTTCAAGCAGGCAGTATGTGAATTCGTGACTAAAAAAGGACTATTTTTGCCAATGCTTGATTCTTAATAAAGAAGTGTAAGTAAGCGGTTATTGAGGAGGTGAATGAAGGTTATTGTAGAAAAATGTTCTTAGGTATATTGTAAAGATCATGTTCCTTGGAGTTCCAGGGCTGCAGAATCCTATGATCACTCGAAGATGTTGGAAAGAGGAGAAAATACTGAGTAAGAGGTTTTGGATAGTATAAGAATAGGAGCAGAAAACCATTTGGAAGTAGGGAGTCCACGTGGTAGGTTTTCTATAAACAGTAAAGGATTGCGTCTGAATTTTCATCTATTTTTTATCGAAAAAATTGTACGCAAGAAAGAGAAAGAACGTAAGATAGTTAGACACATTCGATGTGAAGTTAAATCGAATGAATATGATGATGAGATGATCAGAAGGGGAAACGGACAGAGGATCGCAAAGGTAAGAGGGACACCGACGAACAAAAGCGAGCGTCATCGAGCAGTGATACTCTTCCAAAAAATATCTGATTAGTGATGAGGAGGATAGATGAAAATGACCTAGCTCGCAGAAAAACCCATAAAAATATTGTGTGAGAGGTCGGGACAAAAGGGAACCCTATTGAGAGCGGAGACCTGAAAATTTTTGGATATGACACCATATCGAATGGAAATGGAAAGAAAAGTGTAATGTTCAGTTAAGAGGGAATACCGAGATTGGTATAATAGCTATGAAAAGAATTCAAATATTAATTCTTATCTGAGATATATGATTCCTCCTAGCCAACCAATACAAGCGTTAGCATGGACTGGGAACTTAGTAAATAGAAAACACTACGTCAAAACTTAAAATGTTGGTTATTTACTTTTGAATAGTGTAACGTGATGATGTTAAATTACGAATTTAAAGACACTCTTGCAACAAGAGAAAATCCGTATTTCAGATCCACCCGACAGCTGATTACCCCATCCGGCGAGTTATATCATAAATGCTCTCTTGTGCGATTTTTATTATAGGGGAATCAGTTAGATGTGAAGGAGGAGGAAATAGTCAACCAGGTTAGACTTAGAAAATGGTACCCGAAAACTCACCCGGGGTGTCAAACATAGAGAGAGTCTCAATCATCTTATGACAAAAAGATAATCACCGATCAGTACATGAGAGAAATGGCAATATGTGTCAAACGAAAGATTAATGATATGCATGTAGCGAAAAACGAGAAATACTAGAGAAGCCAGAAACATAGGAATAGAATAGAGGGTGAAAATAAAGATGATCCATCACTTAATAAGTATATATTTTAACAGATAAAAAAATGGAAATCGTTTTTGAAAAATCTCAAACAAACAAAAACAGACAAAAAATTCCACTCATTCGAAATGAGTCAAAAATCAGTCATCTATGAAGAGGAATTATACGGTTAACATCCTGAGAATCGGAATAAAGTGCAGCTGACCACGAACAGAAAGGCTTCTCCTTCGAAAAGGGGTTTTTCTCACCCGTCTCCCCGCCTATCCGTTGTGATTGTTATGGATGCAGGTTTAAAATCTAATAGATCTCAACAAAAAAGTATTTTGTTGTAAAGTAAAATTAGGTTTAGAGGGTTAAGTAATTATATCGGATTATACTGTGAAGGAGCAGGTTTGAATTGGTCAGGGAAAGTCAGGGAATTCAAATTCAAAATTTCAGTGTGAACCCTGTAATATGTTCCTGAAAGTCTGTCATGAACCAGAAACATTGTAACCTGATATATATAGAGAGTAGAAGTAAAATATATATATAATATATATATATTATATTATATATATATATATATATATATATATATATAATATAATATATTATATATATATTATATATATATATATATATATATATAATATATATATATATAATATATATATATATATATATATATTTATATATTATATATATATATATATATATATTATATATATATATATATATTATATAATATATATATATATATATATATATATATATATATATATTAATATATTATATATATAATATATATATATATATATATATATTTGTAACATTACCCCACTGTATTTTTCACATGCTAGGATACGATTCCTGAACGCCTTGGCAGATGAGCGTGCATGTGTTTTACCACTATACGCTACGACGAGACAAAAGAGAAACCGAGAATACTTCTAATGTCCAAGAAGAGCATTACTACGGTTCCTCCCGCTCGCACTCGAACGTAAGGCCAAACAGGGTACCGCGCATGGTGAATAATTACCCTGTTTGGCCCTCTTATTTCGATGCGAGCGGGAAGGAACCGTAGTAATCGCTCTTCTTGGACAGTAGAAGTATTCTCGTTTCTCTTTGTCTCGTCGTAGCGTAAGTGGGTCAAAAGATCATGCACGTCCATCTGCTAAGGGGTCAGGACGTATCCCTTAGCATGGTGAAAATAACAATTAGGGGGTATTTACAAATACAAATTTGATTGCAAGGTATTGCATTTCACTTATACATAAAAAACCCCGGTCTTGGTATTATTATTCACCATGCGCGGTACCCTGTTTGGCCCTACTTCGAGTGCGAGCGGGAGGAACCGTAGTTAATGCTCTTCTTGGACAGTAGAAGTATTCTCGGTTTCTCTTTGTCTGCGTCGTAGCGTAGTGGTCCAAACACATGCACGCTCATCTTGCAAGGGTCCACGGATCGTATCCTAGCTGGTGAAAATACTTAGGGGGTTTTTTACAATCAAATTTGATTGCATGGGGTATTTGCATTTTCCACTTATAATAATATATATTATATTAATTATATATTTAATCATATATAATATTTATATAGTTTTATATCCATATTATATATATATATATATATATATATATATATATATATATATATATATATATATATATATATATATATATATATATATATATATATATATATATTTTTTTTTTTTTTTTTTTTTAAGTTTAAATATTTTAATATATATATACATTTTTTTTTTTTTTTTTAAATGACTTATTTGTTAATTTGTTATATTTTGTATTTCATTTTCAGTTAAAGTTGGATCAGATGGTGCCTTACAACAGACAAAACCTATTATGAGGCAGAGCTACTTTTCCGGGTCCAGAAATTTTGATACGAAAACATCAACAATAGATAGTGGTCCTGCTTCTGCTTCAGCTTCAAATTTAGAATCCCACATTCAAACCCACAAGGATGAAAAACCATTTAAGTGTTCTTACTGTGATAAATGTTTTAATCAGAAAAATCATTTAGGAACCCACATTCGAGCTCACGTGGATGAAAAACCATTCAAAAGAAAGTTTTCTTGCTGTGGGAAAAGTTTTTATCAGAAATGTGATTTAGATGGCCACATTCAAACCCACGCGGGTAAAAAGCCATTTAAGTGTTCTTACTGTGAGAAAAGTTTTAATCAGAAATGTGTTTTAGAATTCCACACTCAAACCCACACGCGTGAAAAGCCATTTCGGTGTTCAAACTGTGAGAAAAGTTTTAGTCGTTGTTATGATTTAGAAATCCACATTCGAACCCACACTGGTGAAAAGCGATTTAAATGTTCTTACTGTGAAAAAAGTTTTAATCGTATTTGGGTTTTAGACATCCACATTCGAACCCACAAGGGTGAAAAGTCATTTAAGTGTTCTTACTGTGATAAAAGTTTTAATCAGAAAGGTAATTTAGAATCCCACACTCGAACCCACACGCGTAAAAAGCCATTTCAGTGTTCTTACTGTGAGAAAAGTTTTAGTCAAAAACATTTTTTAGAATCCCACATTCGAACCCACACTGATAAAAAGCCATTTAAGTGTTCTTACTGTGAGAAAAGTTATCATCAAAAATATCTTTTAAATTCCCACATTCGAATCCACATATAAAATAAAATACATTTTACATCTAAATATTTTATACATATTTTTATACTTTTTTTTATTACAATAAATCAACCTCCAAATTATGAAAAAACATTAAATGGTAAATCTGATTTAATATCTCACATTCAAACCCACACGCTGTTGAATAACCATTTAAGTGTTCCTACTGTGATGAAAACTTTAATGATAAAAACAATTTAAGAGTTCGCCTTCGAACCCACACAGTTAAAGCTTCAACTTCACAGAAAACATAAAAACATTTGAATCTTTATTAAAGATTAATGTTAAAAATGAGCATTGATTGTTACGACACTCCTGAAATTATTTAAAAAATATAATTTATTATAAATTTATCTGTAGAATTAACTAATACTTTATATTAGTAGGTCTAGTCTAAATATTTAAATGAACCCTAGATGTGTTGAAAGGGAAATGCTTTTATTTATTAAGAGGTTTTGTTTTTCTTTTGCTTATGAAGAAGGAAAATTATTTTCAATTGTCATTTTCGTATATGCATGTTTCAAGTTTGACTCTTTTGAGGTGTGGAGTGGTTAATATTATTATAGTGAGATATATGGAGAGCGTGTAATAGGCGGTAGATTCGGCAACGAGGAATGTTTATCGAGTTATTTCAGCCGGAGAATATTATATTTCTTATTCTGGTATAGAGTTTGATATTCTTACTGGAGTAGATTGCTGTATATTATATTATATATATTAGCGGGAGATGTATCGAATTTATATTTTTTTACACGGTACTTAGTATATTTATAACTGGACTTAAACTGAGAGTAATAAATGACTTGTACCGTTTTAGAGTTTGATTCTTCCTAATGATAAAGCTATCCACAGTAACTTAATTTGCCTTTATTTTTTATTGTTTATCACTGAACTGTCTTTTATAATTTGGGCTTTAATTATAAAGCAGCAGCAACTCGTAGGGGAGGGGACCGGGAAGCTATATATTATATTATAATATGATTAGTGATGGAGCGAAGCTGAATATTTTCATAACCGCGGTTGCGGTTTTTTTGCGGTTGCTAAATTTTTCAACAACCGCTGTTGCGGTTTTTTGCGGTTAAATTTTTCAACAACTGCGGTTGCGGTTGTGCAATAAAAACAAAATTTAACCATTGCTTTGTTTACCATTATTATTATTATTATTATTATTATTATTATTAGTCTATTATTATTATTATTATTATTATTATTATTATTATTATCATCATAAATATTATTATTATAATAGTATTATTATTATTATAATTATTATTATTATTATTATTATTATTATTATTATTATTATTATTAATATTATTATTATTATTATTATTAATTGATTAAATTATTATTATAATTTTATTATTATTAGTTATTGATGTGAGTGGATGAGCGAAGTTGATGATATATCTGGTGATTATTATTATTATTATTATTATTAATTATAACCTTGAAAATTTTTAAAATTATGGTCTTTTAATGTGCAATTTAGCTTTTGTTTATAAGAGTTACCAGGGTTCGGGACGAGGACACATGCAACAAGCACAACACCATCTACTTTCCCCATCCTCCGCTGTATGGAAACTGGAAAGTATCGACGACTAAAGATGTGCTTTTAGTTATTCGTGTTTGTAACTTTTAGAAGGGCAAGTTAGATTTAAGGAATAACAATTTTCTTTGCATTTTCTCCTGTTAATCTCATCTTTTCTCGTCATAAATTAATTTCAGCACCGCTGGAAAGTTTGTTCGCTTGTATACCTACTAGAATGGGCTGAAATATCTTTTGGTCCATCCATCTTCAACTCGTTGAAGTTATGTTTGTTCTTTCTTCACCACATTAGAGGATAATCTTCGGGATCGATCCTTTTTTATCTTTTTAATATTTTGCTATTGCATCCAAAACACTTTAAATTAACTCTATTTCTGTTCATTATCAACTAATTTGCTGTTAATGAGCCATTCATGATTCAAACAGTTTTTCGCTTGGATTTGTTGTAGGGTGCTTTATTTCTGCAGTTTAAATTCTTGAAGGATGTCTGTTAACAGATATATCTTTTCCATATATATTCTGAAGAAAGTTCCTTACATTGTTTTGTTATTTCTTCCTGAACTTCCTTCAAAACATAAGTAGTTGTAAAAAATTTCCCTTTATCGAGCATCTGGGTACGTTGCGGGGTGGAATACAAGAAATTTCTTTCCAAATTATCAAATCTTCGAGTTAACTCCGAATTTATTGTTTGTACAGCTGATTTAATTCCCTCTTCAGCCTCGAAATCTGAGGTCTTTTGAAGAGTTTTTAACGACACAATAAAAGGAATAACTTGTGATATAGAGGACGAATGAAAGCTTAACTTTTTAGTAATCTCTTCAAATATCTCCAATAGGGTAATACATTTTTCAATTAGTATAAAATCAGAACTAGTAAGTCGTCTTATCTTAGAAGTATTTGAGGAGTAAAGACAAACCGAATCCTTGTTTTTCATTTAATAAACAGAGAGAGAGAGAGAGTTTTGATAGCATAAGAGAGTATTTTTAAAAAGATAACTTCCTGACAACCGCAGTTGCGGTTGCGAAGACCAGTGACAACCGCGGTTGCGGTTGTCAAAATATGTGCGGTTGCGGTTATTCGATCCATCAACATATATATATATATAATATAATTATATATATTATAATATATATATATATATATATATAATATATATATATTATATTATATATATATAATATATAATATATATAATAGTATATGGAAGTGTTACCTCCTGCATAGGGGATAAAGCAATATCCGCAGGTATTTTATAGAGATATATTTTATAAATATATATATATATATAATATTATATATATACTATATATATATTTATATATATATATTATCATAATATATAATATCTTATATTATATCGATATATATATATATTTAACAAGAGGTGCTTAAAGTTTATATATATATATATATATATATATATATATATATATTATATATATATATATTATATATATATATATATATATATATATATATATATATATATATATATATAAATAAATACGTTTAAAAATATTTAAATTTTAAATTATAAATTAAAAAATATTTATTATATTAATGTATATATATATATATATATATATATATATATATAATATATATATATATATATATAATATATATATATATATAATATATATATATATATATATATATATAATATATATATATATATATATATATATACAATACACTGACATAATGTTCAAATAAAACTTAAAAAAGATTTAGAGTTCTTGATACCATTTCTAAATATTTCAGATACAGAAGGGCCCATATATCCAGCAGACACCTCTGGAGGAGAAGTTGGGACAAATCTTGGATAGCTGGGCTGCAGTAAATCTTTACCACAGTACCTCTCTCACTAGGAACCTGTTTCCGTGTGAATACCGGAGGTCTGGGTGGACTTTGTTTTATTAAAGTATAATACCATTAGCCATCTCAGCGGCCGTGGAGAGGTTTTTTATTCAAGACTCTGCAACCATGGCATCCAGCAATTTTGAAAAATTTATCTTTATGAAAGGGAAAATG
>JABUQX010109730.1:0-7500 GCA_015478945.1 Trachelipus rathkii
CCGTACTTTTAGAAAATCTATGACTTTTTTTCTCATTAACAACTAAGTTTGTATATCAAATAATATTCAACTATCTAATCCTGTTAGATATTATTCGTTAAATGAACTCTCGGCTTATTACCTATACGTCAATTAGTTCTTCGCATATTCTCTTAGTAAGATTATTGTGTCTATTCGTTATTATCAAATGTGATAGAAGGCCGAGTACAAGCATAAATATACTATATCTTTATATATTATAGATATTATTAATATAATATAATTAATATATAAGTATTAATAGTATATATTGGATTTTGTAATTAGGTTATTATATATATTTTATTATTTTATTATAATCTAGGTTAAAACACTTATTATATATACTATATATAATATATTATATATATATATAATTAATATCCAATACGATATATTTTAATAATATTTAATTGAAGATTATTTATTATATTATATAAATATATATATTAAATAATTACTAATTTATACTATGGACATTTCATTATACTATATATTTATTATATATCATATATATTAATATATATTAATATTATATATTATAATATAACATATATATTAATATAATATATAGATATAAGTATAGATAATTTATTATGATATGTGTATACGTATAGGGTTAAATGTTGGTGACAATGAATATTGAGGTTAGTATAGGCTGGACTGTATCTATTTGAGAGGGTGGTGTCTACCTATATATGTGTTATGTTAAGTTATATTTTATAGTAATATATACGTATGAGATGTATGTATTAGTGAGTACTGTAGAGATCAATGGGTCTATGTACGTTATATGTTATCTTATAATGTTATACTAATTAGTGCTAAAGGTCTCATATACATATCAAACTCATTTTTTTTCCTATAATAAATTGGGTTATATTTAGGGTTTATTTTATTACCTTCCACTGTAATGATGGAGTGAGTAAACGCATTGATGTGCCACAAATAAAAGCGAATAAACTCAATAAGGGTGTATGTTCTGGACAAGAAGCGTCACAATAGCTTCTTACAATTGCTGCTATATTACACTCTATCTTGCCCAATAAAGAATATCTTATAGTATCTGTAACACGAGAATTCCTTATAATTAGTAAACTATTCTAACTCAGACCTACTCGTCATCTGTGTCGCTCTATCTGTAATAGCAATTTTCAAAAGTTTCTATAAAAAGAAGCTGCCTCATTCCATAGATTTCCTGTTGAGCTGACTCTATTTGTTGATCAATCGCTGACTTGCATAAATATATATCGTCAAAAGATTCCTGAAACGTTATTGACTAGGCATTCCCTCTATGTCCATTGATGATGAGATGAGCCATATGCGAGAAGCCATCACTAGGCCTTCTTCCTTGCAGTTTGGAGTCGTCATTATGCCATCCTGCGCTAACCCCTTCCTGATCGAACGTATTACTGGATATGCCGGGCTTTGTTCGGTGTGAGCATGGTGCTACTGCAAGTTTAAGATCTCGGAGACCGGCGAGGGCCTGAAAACTTGGGGTGTGATGATAGTGATGTGATGTACGAGAGCAGAGGATTAGCGCTTGCCATCCCAGTGATAAAATTAAAACTTGTTAACACCGAAGGCTAGGACGAAAGCACTATCAGCCATATATACTATATAGTCCTTACTTTTCCTGAGATGAAACTTCGCTTTATATATTATATAGCGACAAACTATGGTGATCATCACTGGAGAATACTATTCATATAAATCTTTAACTGAGCTTTTAATAACCTCACTATATAGGCGTTATATATGAGGTTATAATATAAATTCTTAAGTAATACCATATATCGGTTTATTTTATTATTAGTATTTATTATTGTATGTGTACCTTGTACACTTATTATATTAATTAATAATACTATATTAATACAAATATAGTATAATATAATAGTAGATACCACTATTGTCTATATATCCGGTGATAATTTATGACGGTTTAACTGTACTTCACACCAGTTTTGCTTCTTGTTATAACCTCTAATTCAATAATTTGGTTAAGTATTATGCTAGTGACTATAGAGCTTACTATTTTCTTTTTTTTTTAATTTACGTACTAAATTCCAGGAGGTGAAAACCAATTTAGTGAAACTCACAATAACATCAAGAATTATATACAGTAACTAAACTATTGTTCAAGGAAATCTTACTCATGTTCATAAGCCTAAAAATAATAAATGAGGAATAGTTTACTCGTCTTTTTATTATTAATAATTTTGACATCTAGTCATTAAATTCTAGAAATGTCTATAGCATATAAATATTAAATAAACTTTTCCTTTGTACGATGTTATTTCTCCATTTAATTTTTGCAATAAATAAATAACAGTCCAAAGTAAACTTTAGTCAAATGTCCCTTGTCACTCTCTGATTGACAATGAATATAAAGCCAGTGCAGGATGACGTTCCAACGTTTATGAGAACTTGCTTTCCTGATGGAGTACCTCCTGGTAAGATTAAATTTTTGTTTAATTTGCTCCCCAAGCTCTCATATTAATGTTATTTGTTATTTTTATCAGTCTGCTGCTTTACTATTAGCAGTGAAGTTATGTAAAATAGAGTAATAATTTGATCAAAGCAAATAGGCTTAAGTAGTAGTTTTCTATTATAACATCTAATCAATTGATTAATCTCTCTTTATTTATCTTGGATCACGCAAAGTTAAGCATTTTATGTGCTTGACCATACAGTCATGTTTATTGTCAAAAGGTGAAATATTAAAATATTATTCATTGACTCTGTAGTAAAACTGATCTTATGAAGCTCTCTAGAGTGCCAATTGGACAATTATTTTTTACACCTTGTTATGAAATATGGGCTAAAGTCCCTGTCTTGTTGACATGAGGTGTTGTTCTTTACTGGTGTCTTGACTTGTCTTTTCTAATGTATCTGAACCTTACGGTTTTGATTTTGTTCGCATGTGTGATCCTAAAACACACCTAATGAATAAAAGAGGTGTTCGTAAACTAACCACTCGGTTGTTTGTAGCTTCAGTAACCAAATCAATTGTCTCAGACGAGAGGTCGCTAGCACTAGCGCAAATATCCATCATCTTTGCGCCCTTAGATTGACCCCTAGATTCAGGGAGCGTTGGAACTTACCAAAAATCAGGATGTTTGTCACCATGCAGCTCCCATCACCCAACAATGATCGCCATACAACACTTCCAATCACTTCACGCGATAAAGTGAAACTCATGAACAGAGAGCTATTTATTGCCGCAGGGTAGACTTCATGTAATGAATTTTAATTAATAAAGTTTACAAGGGTACCTTTTTTGTTCTTAAAAATGATGTTAATAAGAGAAAATGTTCATTCACAACTGCTAATGGAGTACATATCGAGCGCAAGTAAGCAGAGGCATCTACGAGAGAGGAAGCTTTCGTCGAGAAAGGAACACGCCGAATAAAGAGAGGAAAGTTTCGCTCTTCTCTTCAGGACCGAGAGGAGCAGATGAAAGTTAGAGAAGGCGTTTGGACTCTGCATCACAAGAAGCATACGAGTCGCTAGAAACACTTCAGCAGGTTATATGAGGAAAGACCTCTTCTAAAAGAACTCCACACATAAGCTCAGATGTGGAAGTTTCTGATGTCTAGATCTGAGATATAGGTATACTCACCATAATTAGCATAAGAAATTAGCCGCTCCGCGGGCCTCCATATCCGTAAACCATCTCGCATCGCTTAACTCCTCAAACCACACATAAAACATACATAATAACGAGAATAAACAAATAAATAAAAATTATTAAATAAATAATTATTTAATAAAATAAAATTAAATCATAGGTGTTTGTTTTTTTTGCCAACTCGCACAACCTAACCTGGCATACCGCTTGAAATGTGTTTAAAGAAACATATATTATAAATATTATTATTATTATTATTTAGTAATTATGGAAAATACAATATTCATTTTTAAATTTTATATAAAATTAGTTTTTGTGTAAATAAAGTGGTGGAAAATATTTGTAGTTTTAAGTGGTTGATATATGATTTTTTTTTTTTTTTTATTTTTGATTGGTTACGTTTTTATATTTTTTCGTGGGGAGGGTCCCGTTGGTCTCGAGGAGAGGGTGAATATAAATTTTAAGCAGGTGATTGTTTTTATGATTTAAGACTCGTTGTTATAGATAAGTATATGGTCGTAAGCGAAATGAGAGTGGGAAGTGTGTGCCATGACCTTTTATGAGTAATCATAAAGTTGCCGTATTTGTTTAGTAGGTTATGGGAAATTACCTAATTTACCATATATTTTGAGTTACAGACTTCGTGAAGAATAGTATTGGCTTTTTGCGCTTTCTCGAGAGTGAGACTGATTACTTAATTTATTCTTATCCGTATATAGCTTACAGTATCTCATCTTTTGTTACGGACGAACTAGATAACTAGTTCAGATAGACGGTGGTTAACATATCGTAATAGGCTAATATTCACTAATATAATATAAGTGAGTGGGGGTGTGTTATAATGGAGAGGCGTTGAATATAATAAAGTACATAAATTATGTAATCGCTATATAACTATATAATAGTCATATAAGTAATTAATAGTCTAGATATAGGTAGTATGCTAATGTATGTACTTTTTATACGTTGTAGAGAAGATTAGCTTAAATGTAGAAATTGATTAATTATCTAAATAGATGAGCGAATAGAGTTTAGAAAGTTAGAAATGGAGACGATGGGGTAATGAGGAATAGACAGAGAGAGGGAAAGAGTGTATAGCAACAGTATACGAGAAGAGTAGAGAAGGTGAAAGAGGAGTATTTATGTGCAAGAAGGAGAGTAAAATTCAAATCTTCTCACATATAGCAGTTTTGGTGTTCCTAAAACTCAAATTAGGTAACTCGAATAACGCATCAGCGGAACCAGGTTTTAAGGGGACGGTATTCGATTATAAGAACGCGTTCAACATGGCTACAGTGTGGAACAGGCAACGCCATGGCCAAGGTTAGCGGTTACGAAAGGGGAATTAAGGAATCGAAACGAAAAAGAATTTATATATGGTATATATATTATAAATATATATATGATTTATATAATATATATTCATGATATTATTTATATATATAATAAATATTTAATTAATATTAGGTAATACTTATATAGGTATTATAGATGGAATATGTAATATGAATGCCTAGTTAGTGTATGCATTTTAATATACCTTAGTATATATGTATATATAATACTTATTATATATGAGTATATATAATTTATTAACAGAGTGAATCACTATTATTTGAGAAAACTAAAGTGTCTTTCGTTTGTTTTTTTGTAGACGACCACCGCTAAGTATATAGATAGGAGTTATTTGTACCAGCACGAGATATAAGATAGTTAATTGCAAAATGATTTAGAAATGGGGAGATAAAATAAGTTTGTAGGAGACTATGATTGGGAAAACTATGAGCAAAAAAAAAAAGGAGGTTTTAGTTTGCTTATATATATATATTAATTATATAGGGAAATATGAGTAAAGATAGATCTTGAGTATGAAGGGTTTAAGGTGTTCTCTGATAATTGTTTCAATACTTAATTAAAAAGTTTCCTTATATAAAAATTTGTAAAAACCGGTAATGCGAGAAGACTTAAACGTTTTAGCTTATGTGGTTTTGTGTTAGTGACTCTAGATTAAGTGGACCATTTTTTTGTGCTAATTTTAAGAGAGCGTAATAATAATTAAACACAGTGGATATTTTGTATGGGGTTAGGAGTTAACGAGTGTAAAGTCTACGTTCATTACTGATAACGTTGTTTTTTTGGGTTTGTTTTACACGAAAGACTTAGTTTGTCCTTTGAGAGAGGATGGCAACGAAGCCCGCTTCAGACGATGAAAGAGGATTAAGATAGATAAGGAATGCAAGGAGATTTTACGAAGGTGATAAGGAGGAAGAAGAAGCCGAACTAAAAAATCGGGGAGCAAAGGCAACAAGAAATTCGGATTGAAAGAAAACAGAGAGGAGCGACAGCCTCTCTTCCCGAGAGGAGTTACCAGGCCCTGAGGAGCTCAAGCCTTGCGACCTAGTTTGTTCTCTTAAAACGCCATTGTCCTTCTGAGTGCAAGAAGAGACTACGAACGGAGGGGCATTAGATACTAAGGATTTTGCTCACGCATATCATTCATTTTAAGAAACCCGAAACCCTCGAAGCTAAAGAAGGAAGAAATCCGATTACCCACGATTGCAATCCGAAAGTCCGCGTACATATACTTGAGAAGGCGGCGAGGGACCAATTATTACGGCTAAAGTCGCAGATGTGCCAAAGTATGAATACATGGGGAGAGCTCCTCGAATAAATATTTCACTGAGACGGCAGACCAAGATTTATAGACAGGCAGAAATTTCAATCCAAAGCCATAGCATGTGGGGGACATGGATACGTATACGCACTACCATAAATAAGGGAAGCCGATAATGATAGCAGCCAACAACAAGGTAAAGAATTGTCTTAGGAGGATGGTCCGGTGAGGTCCTAAAGATAGACGCAGTCTCCCATGGGGCAGTCGCAGAATTGACACAGAACGTCATAGTGTCCCCAGTTATCCACTAGACCTAAAGAGCAGGGTTTTGCGATTATAAGTTTCTCGGAGGTGACATCATCAGTGCGAACACCCTGCTTACAGCAATGCATAGTTGGTGAGCCCCTTCTTCCAGCAAACCGTTTCAGTTCCAGGCGTCTTCCTGAGGTATCCCAACGGAGGATATAAAGTTGTTTGGTATTTCGAACTTGAACACCAAGAGCCAGGCCGGTAGGTGACAAGGAGAGCTGTTTACATAATACATATCAGAACCGCCTTAATGAAGACGATTAGGAATGGTTGAGGAATTGAATCCCTCATGACAAGATAATAGAAAAAATACTATTTTGCGAGAGTCCATGATATCGCCCAGCTCGCTATGCCGAGCCAGTGGGTTAAACAGCTACGTCATAAACCACAACTTTTTCGTCACCTAGTTGTAATTAGAGGTTTGAGAGATTCCTGTATGCAAGTTACGTAATTTTTGTTATACACACCAGACAGCAGGACATTGGGGCGTTTTTGACGTGATTAACTTTAATTTAATGTCCTAAGTTCGAAAGAAAGAAATGACGGTTTACTGCCTTTCTATTAGTCAGAAAACTAAGAATGTACCTGTGAGAAGTATCAATAAAGTTGAAAGGTCTGTCGAGAATGAATCCTACAGGGCAGGGTGATAAATTCGTCCTAATGCTCATGTGTAAAGTTAGCGATGGTAACAACAAAAGGTATTAGAGAAAAGCGGTGTGGTATATAGAGATGTACGAGAGTATTGGTGATTAGCGCAGAGTTATAGAGAGCAGAAAAATTGCTTAAAAAGGTAATTTGACGACAAATATAAGCATAGATGGGAGCCTGTAAGAGCGAGCAATATTATGCACAATATCCAGAAGTGAAGCTTGTTATTACAGATAGGAAAATTCTAGAGAAAACCGCGTTAAGAGCACAGCACACG
>JABUQX010109730.1:12500-15000 GCA_015478945.1 Trachelipus rathkii
CACGTACTTGACTGCTTCATATTTCTCTTTGAGAGTTGTGGAGTGCGCAAGAGGAATTGAGGCGAACTCGTTCCCGTTGTGTATGAGCACACTCTTCAAAGAGCGCTTGCTACTGTCTATGAAGAGTCGCCAATCTCTCGGATCATATTGAGGAGCGCCGAGTTTAGCAAGAAGACCGGCGACATCTCGGCAGTACACGAGGTCTTCCTCCTCGCAGAAGTAGCCCATGTAGTCCTGATGCCTTCTACGAAAGAACGTGATACGCGCGTCCTCACCGAGTAGATTTTTCTCTTTGAGTCTGGAGGCCAACAGCTCGGCGGAAGTCTTCGACAAGCTGAGATCCCGAACCAGATCATTAAGCTCACATTGTGAAAAGGGCTGCGGACCATCTTGTGTTCCATACTCCTCATCTGTATCTCCTCCCTCATATGCAGTGGTGGCCTCGTCGTCGCTGTCAGGAAGCTCTCTGCACGCTGGTACAGGAAGTTCTTCGCAGTGAGCAACTGGACGGCGGGCAGATGGAAGGTCGGAGTACTGGAGGCTTCTCCGATTCTTCCGGTTGACGCCAGTAGTATCGATGGCGCAGAAGTAACAATCCGATTCATGGTCAGACGGCTCCCTCCAAACCATCGGAATCCCAAACTTCAGTGAAGTTTTCGTGCCCTTCGTCCACCGCCGGAGATATTCCACGCACGTCTTGCACACCGTGTGCGGTGCCCAGGACTTATCTTGGTCACCCAGCTTGACTTGAAAGTAAGCCTGGTAGGCGCGCTTCACAAAGCTTGTGATGCCCTTCCTGTGCATTGCCAGCGTGTATTCTCCGCAGATGTAGCAGAAAACGTCAGGATTATTCCTGCATGACCGTCGCGCTGAAGCCATATCAATACTCTGAAAAGAAAGAAAAAAGGTCAATTAGTCATTTTGAAACAGAAACACATCAGAAGCAACCATTTATATATGAATAATTCGCTATATTCTTCCAGAAATATAGGATTGAACTCAAAACCTCAGCATATTTAGACTAATTTTGGTGTTCTGAGTCCAAAAATCACCTTGGTTTTGCTCTATCAGGTCAACTTTTTGAGATACAGCCATAGGCCTACCTGACGAGCTATACATATGATAATTATCATATGTATAGCTCGTCAGGTAGGCCTATGGCTGTATCTCAAAAAGTTGACCTGATAGAGCAAAACCAAGGTGATTTTTGGACTCAGAACACCAAAATTAGTCTAAATATGCTGAGGTTTTGAGTTCAATCCTATATTTCTGGAAGAATATAGCGAATTATTCATATATAAATGGTTGCTTCTGATGTGTTTCTGTTTCAAAATGACTAATTGACCTTTTTTCTTTCTTTTCAGAGTATTGATATGGCTTCAGCGCGACGGTCATGCAGGAATAATCCTGACGTTTTCTGCTACATCTGCGGAGAATACACGCTGGCAATGCACAGGAAGGGCATCACAAGCTTTGTGAAGCGCGCCTACCAGGCTTACTTTCAAGTCAAGCTGGGTGACCAAGATAAGTCCTGGGCACCGCACACGGTGTGCAAGACGTGCGTGGAATATCTCCGGCGGTGGACGAAGGGCACGAAAACTTCACTGAAGTTTGGGATTCCGATGGTTTGGAGGGAGCCGTCTGACCATGAATCGGATTGTTACTTCTGCGCCATCGATACTACTGGCATCAACCGGAAGAATCGGAGCAGCCTCCAGTACCCCGACCTTCCATCTGCCCGCCGTCCAGTTGCTCACTGCGAAGAACTTCCTGTACCAGCGTGCAGAGAGCTTCCTGACAGCGACGACGAGGCCACCACTGCATATGAGGGAGGAGATACAGATGAGGAGTATGGAACACAAGATGGTCCGCAGCCCTTTTCACAATGTGAGCTTAATGATCTGGTTCGGGAGCTCAGCTTGTCGAAGACTTCCGCCGAGCTGTTGGCCTCCAGACTCAAAGAGAAAAATCTACTCGGTGAGGACGCGCGTATCACGTTCTTTCGTAGAAGGCATCAGGACTACATGGGCTACTTCTGCGAGGAGGAAGACCTCGTGTACTGCCGAGATGTCGCCGGTCTTCTTGCTAAACTCGGCGCTCCTCAATATGATCCGAGAGATTGGCGACTCTTCATAGACAGTAGCAAGCGCTCTTTGAAGAGTGTGCTCATACACAACGGGAACGAGTTCGCCTCAATTCCTCTTGCGCACTCCACAACTCTCAAAGAGAAATATGAAGCAGTCAAGTACGTGCTCGACAAAATCCAATATCAGCAGCACCAATGGATCATCTGCGTCGACCTTAAGATGGTGAACTTTCTACTTGGTCAGCAGTCCGGGTACACAAAGTACCCATGCTTTATATGTAAGTGGGACAGTCGAGACAGAGCCCAGCACTATGTGAAGAAAGAGTGGCCGGCGCGAGAGCAGTTAGTACCTGGGGCCAGCAACATCATAAACGAACCTCTTGTTGACCGGGAAAAGATTTTGTTCCCACCGCT
>JABUQX010109730.1:25000-33185 GCA_015478945.1 Trachelipus rathkii
GGAGCAGAATTGAAATGAGTTGAAGAATGAAGGGTCGAGTCATCGGCATATGAGTGGATAGAGTTAGATGTGCAGGTGAGAAGATCATTAATGAAAAGAATAAAGTAGGAGATAAGACCAGAACCCTGAGGAACACCACTATTGACAGAAAAAGAAGAAGAAGTCGCTCCATCAACCACAGCCGATATTGAGCGACTTGAAAGAAAGCTAGACATAAGTAAGCAAAGAGAAGGAGGAAACCCAAAGGAGGGGAGCTTGGAGAGCAGTGACGCGTGCCATACCCGGTCAAATGCTTTGGATATGTCAAGCGCCACCACGCAAGTCTCCCCGTAGTTCCTAAGGGCGGAAACCATAAATCTGTTAAATAGGCAAATAGTAAATCACCAGTAGACCTCAAACGCCGAATGCCCGTACTGGCGATTCCGGGGGAAAAAAAGAAAAAGGGGGAGAATTGAAAGGGAAAAATTCCAAGGGATGGTCTAAGAAGTGAGAGTTAAGAAGGGGTTTCAAAGATCTTAGATAGAATACAGGTGAGAGCTATAGGGCGATAGTTAGAAGGATCAGAGCGGCTTCCTTTTTTCGGAATAGGTTGGACATGTGCGTGCTTCCAACACTGAGGAAAGTGTTAGTATTGAGACATAGAGAATATAGTTGAACGAGGGGAGGGGCCAGCTCGGAAGCACACTCCCTCAAAACCCGGGGAGGAATGCCATCCGGCCCCCCGCCCTTCCTAACGTTCATAGATCTCAGGAGCCCATGCACCCGATCAAATGTAATCACAGGCAAAGACATAGGACACCTGAGAGGAGAAGGTGGAGGAGAAGGAATGCCAGAATCGTCCAGGGTTGAGTTAGAGGAAAATAGGAGGCCGAAGAGATTGGCCTTTTCAGTTGGAGAGTAGCAACAGAGCCATCAGATTGAATATCAGAGGAAATGGAGATTTACAGAAGTTATTAGAGATGTTTTTGGCAAGAGGCCAGAGAAGATTTATCAGTAGGAGAACCAAGGAGGTTAGCGCACTTTCGTTTGATGAAAGCCCGCTTGCCTGCAAAGAGTTCTAGCTGAATGAAAATTAGCGAAAGTGATAGGAGAACGAGAATTTTTTCCCCTCCGATAAAGCGATATATATATATATATATTATAATATATATATTATATATATAGTATATATACTATATATATATATATATATAATATATTATATATATATATAGTATATATATATAATATATTAATATATATATATGTATTTTATATATATTATTATATATAATATATATATTTAATACAGACTGTATAATTTGGCACTGTATCAATTATTTTCATAAAAATATTTTTTCGAAAATATTTATTTAAATGAATTAATTAAATGTATTCCTTTTTTTATAATTAAAATTGATTTATTAATAAATTATATTTAATTTCATCCTAAGTTTAAGACTTCAGTGGTTTTTTTTGACTCACATTTCTATAAATTATTAGCTAACCCCCTGCCCCGGCCCCGGCCCCGGCCCCCGGCCCCGGCCCCGGCCCCGGCAAAATTCCCCGCCCCGGTCGGTCCTAATTGAGCATATATTATATATATAATACTATATCATATATTATATATATATATATATATATATATATATCATATATAGTATATATATATATATATATAATATATATATATATAATATATATATATATATATATATATTATATAATTATATATTTCAGAGGTTAAAAAATTATCAAACTTAAGAGTATAAAAATTTACTAAATTTATTAAAATTTACTATAAATTTAAAAGCTGTGATTTTATTTTTATTATGAATATGTTATGTAGTTTGAGCTCCACAACGAGTAATATAAATATATAATACATACGGAAATGCACCCGCGGGAATACAGTACAATTCAAAAGACATAAATATATAACATAAAAAACAGTGAAATATAATATAAAAACACATTATTCAAAAACAAAGAAGACATTTTAAAAACACCTATATAGGAAATCAATAGAATAACACAATTAAATAATAAATAATTGAAAAAAGAAATGCGCCCCAATACAGGAAGGATTTTCAACGAAATCAAAGTCACGCATCAGGAATTACACGCCCCTATACCACGCACAACATATAAACCATACAGAAAGTACACGTATAAGGCTGTATTGTTAGGAATGAAGCAAATTTTAATAAAATATATAACAATATACTATATTAACTAATAATATCAACACTACACTAATATCATATATCTATATAATATATACTATTACTATAATTATATAATATATTCATGATACATATCATTATATATATACTAATATTACTATAAATTATATAATATATATACTATTATATATAATTATATAATATAATTAAATATATAAATTATATATATTAATATTAGAGGAGTATAATATATAACAATAAACGAGGTTTGTTAATTACTTATATTTAAAGTGATGTGTGTCTGCATATGGAGTTTAATGTGTGTGTGTATGTTGATTTGATTTGTTTAGGTTGTTATATTGTGATGTGTGATATGTATGTTATGTATTGTGCGAATTGTGATTACGAGTTATGTTTTTTTGATAAAAAAATTATGAACACAAATGTAGGAATATGTTTTTCTTTATAATTACCAATAATAGATATTTTGATTCGGCATAAATCCACTAATGAAGAGCTTATAACAAATTTTATTTTTATTATAATATATTATAATATAAATTAATTATATATATTATTATTAATTTAAATTTTTTATATTATTATAAATTATTATATTATTTATATATTATATTATTATATATATATATTATATATATAATTATATATATTATTTATAAACTATTAAGAAAATTCATAATATAAATTACTATTATTAGAGTATTATGCAAATTGGATTAAATTATTGATTTATAAATTTATAATGACAATTATATAATCATAAATGTAAATATATTAATATTATATATAAATAATATATTATATATAATATATATATATATAATAATTTATATATATATATAATATATATTATATATTAATATATTAATATATAATAAATTAATTTATAATATATAATTATATATAATTATAATATATATATTATATAAAATATTTAAAATATATATTAATATAATATATATAATATTTTATTTAATTATTATATTAATTAATAAATTTAATATGCCATAAAGACTTATTTATAATGGAATACACAATTATTGAATTATTATAAATGGCACTCTGTAGTGCCTAACTATACTTAATATAGTATATATTAAATAAATATTTAGATATGATAGATATTAAATAATATACTGATATTATAGTATATATATAATAATATATAAAACTCTATAATAGATTATATTAATATAAAGTACATTACCAGTCACTGCCACTATAATATGGATTTTAATAAAGAAAATATCTTTGAGTAAAAACGCTTTAAAATGATTTTTGACTATTAAATATATATATAATATATAATATAATAAAAAATTATATAAATAATAATAAATATATAATACAAACAAATAAATATATAATATATATATATATATATATATATATATATATATATATATATAATTATATAAATATATATATATATAAATATTAATAATTATATATATAATATATAATATATATAAATATAATATAATAAATATAATATTATATATATATAAATAAATATTAAATATATATATATTGTATATATATATATATATATATGATATATATATATATATATATATATATATATAGAGATAAATATAATATATATATATATATAATAATAATATATATAATAATAATATATATAATATATATATCATGAAGAGAGCCAAAGATAAATGAATTAAACTATGGCACTGTTTTGTAACCGTGGACCTTCGTCACGGTAATTCCAAAAACTGAACACATGAGTCTCAAGTTCATGAAATTTCGACCATTTGGACGCCTCTCTTTGCTCTGTGGCACTCATAAGGCGAAAGATGTGAGGCATATCTGTCACAAATTGGAGCTTTTTCGCGATCAATCATTATTTCCTTGATATAATATATATATACTATATAATTATATATATATTAAAATAAATAAATATAAATATAATATAATTATGAATATAATATGAATAAAAAATATATATATATATTATATATATAATATATAATAAAAATAATATATATAAATAATATTAATATATATACATAGTATATATATATATAGGTATAATAATATAATATAATATATATAATATAATATAATATAATATAAAAATATATATAAAATATAATATATATATTTTATATAAATAATATAATGTATATATATAGAGAGAGAGAAGGAGAAAGAGAGAAGAGAGAGAGAACGGAGGAGAGAGAGAGAGAGAGAGAAAGTAGCGCTATTGAAGCAATGAGATACTTATTGAGGCATTTGGGGTGCATGACACTCCAGTGCCCACATATGTTATAATATATATCCAGGTGTGGGGGAGAAGAGTCCACAGTGCAGTGTTCTGGCCTGTTGTAGGAGGAGAAGTAAAGGGACAGTGATAGAATGGAGGACTACTTACCACTTATATTAAACCAGGAATGCTATGCATCTTCTGACACTGTCGTGTTCGCACGTAAGCGAGCTGTATCTCAGGGAACATGTATGAATCGTCTGCGGTTACCATGGAATATAGGAACAGATTGGTGAGGAGGAAGGGGAGAGATGATGAATATTTAGAAAGTGGTTAAGAAGCAGCGTAAAGGTGTGATGATAATGGATGATGTAGCCTAGGGATAATGGAGAGGATATGAAGAAAAGAAAAAAAAGAGGAGGAGAGAAGGAGTCGGTCATGAGTGACCTGTGTCACATGAGCAAATGTGGATATTGCTTGTGATAAATGCTAAAGAAACTATCTAAATGATTAATTTAAAATTAAGAATTTCAAGGTATGTGTGGTTGCAACGATATGGCTTCACATCTAGAAGGGATAACATGGGTGATAGTTGATGTGAGTGTGACTTTCTGGGAAAACTGAATTGATGTTTATGGAGTGAAGTATAGGACTTCAGATTAATTAAATTGTTCGGCGATTAAATTTTTGGATAGGTATGTCGAAAAAGGGAGGGAAACTAGCGTACCCTTGGAGTTTCAGGCGAGAGAAAATGATGGAATAGGTTAGGAGATTGATTTATTTCAGTTATAGGAGAGAGGTATGTATGTAATTAATACATTCTTCGTCACAAGATATTTATAAGTATACTAGAGTTGGTGAAGGTAGAGATGGTATCGAAGTGTAAAGTATGATAGATTTTTGTGTTGGTTAGAAGAAATGTTTGAAGGTATGTGGTGTACGTTAAATCAAGTGAGCGGCAGTGGGATTGAAGAAATTATACAGATCATTATGCCATTTTATGTAAGATTAAGTTAGTGAGGCATGGATGGAGGAGGAAAGAGTTTATAATGGAAGAAAAGTGGGGAAAGAACTAAGCTAGGAAAGGTTACACCAAAGACGATATTAGCAAGAAGTATAAAATAAATTAATAAAATCAGTTGAATAGTGAAAATACAAGATGGAAACTGGCAGATCTGAACGCAAATAAAGGAAGCCTTTGTTAGTAGTGCAAGAAAGAAGTATGTGGATGTGCTAAAAGTAGGAAGTAAGAATGTTAATAGTGAGTGGTGGCAATGAAAAAGACGGTGATGCAAGTGAAGTTAAAGTAAAAAAAGAGCGCTTGGTTGAATGAAGCGAAAAAAGACAAATCAATGTAAGTCGTAATGAAGAAAGGTCTGCATAGAAAAATATATATTTATATAATATATATATATATATATAACTAGTTCATCAGTCGACAAATGGATAACATTAAAGATTAATAATTAATTTTGCTAATGGATAAATAGAAAGTAACAATGGAATATAATAATATATATATAATAATATATATATATACTAATATTAACCTTTTGATCTAACAAATTCCACTCCTGCAGGCATAAGTTGCATTTAAGTAGGAGGAAAAAAATAAAGATGAATAAATGAACAGTTTGGAAATGAGATAAATGGGACCTTACAAAGAAATAGGAAGCCTCTTCTGCGAAGTAAATACGCAAATAGATAAGAAAAAAGAATAAGGGGAGGTCTTCATATAATAAAATGAATAGGAGTAAGGCGTACTTTCGTTACAATTCGAAATAAGATAACATTGGCAAGTAATGAAGGTAGGTGATAAGTAGGAATGTAGTGTGGGTGATAGTGTAAATAGAAATAGGTCATTTTTTTGGTGAGGTAAATTAGTAGGAGAGATGGTAATAGGATAGATAATAAAGTTGAAGAATGGTGAGATCCGCGGTATAGATGGAATTACTGGTGAAATGATCAGAATGGAGGACAGAATTAGTGGAATGACTAGATATGGAAACGATATAATACGCAATGTAACGAAAAGTGTTTATGGAGGTTGAGTTCGGAAGGATTAGAGGAGAGCAAGGTAATGTACCTTTAATAAAGGAAGGGAGTATAAGGAATATATATTGGAATAAAGTTTATTGATTGTTGTTAAAGGAAGATATATGCTTGTATTTTGGTTGAAAAGAGAGCATCGATGTGAACTGGAGGAACTTGGGTTGCCCGAAGAGCAAGGAATGCATTTAGAAGACAGCAGAGCATTGCCGTAGAATTAAATTTTCAAACATTGCAGGGGAAGAACCAATTTTCGGTTCAACGGCTAAGCTCAATTTTCGCCCCTCCTAAAAATCGACATATAAAATTCTGGAGTAAACACCAAACTATAGCTTTTTTTGCCCTCTAAAATGTCGTTTTAGAGTGTTTTTCTGTGTCTGTAGACATTCTTTCAGAATTTTCAATTTTTTATAACCCATGTTTTTGAATTGTCGATTCAAACTCTCCAGAATCTTTTTTCAGAATATGACTTCCAAACTTGAATATATGCATTAGATTGTCCGATTACACATACAACTATGCATAGACAGTACTGTTTCGATTTTTTTTAGTTTTGTGCCCAGGCGTTGTCCAATTTCAAAACGCACTTTTTTTATATATTTTAAAATAAGAAAAAATTGCGATAATTTTTTTTCTTTCGTATGCGAAGTGGATGAAATTTTCAGGGCATATGTAGTCGGAGAGAGATGCACATTTTTTACTTAAATAATATCTTTGGATATGAATTATTTTGGAATTTGCGGAGGATAGAAAGTTATAAAAATTTATGAAATTTTTTTAAAGTTTTTCTTGCATCGTATCACCTAGGAGCCTATCTAAGTAAAAAAGAAGCATCTTGCCCGAATATGTACAAGTCCTGAAATTTGATATTTGATCGGACAAGTAGGAAAAAAATATACTCAAAATTTCACTTTGTGAAACGCGTTTTAGAATTTAGGAAAAGTGAAAATATAGTATTATTTTCTTCTACTGTTCGATTTAACATCAAAGGAGTCATAGTATTTAAGTCATTTCTGCCACAAATAAATTACAGGTAAATTAACAAATCAAACTCATGGGTTGAAGACTTAATAAATTCAGAAAGATACTGATTACAGACAAGAAAAACACTCTAAAACAAGATTTTAGAGGTAAAAATAAAGCAACAGCTTAGGTTATTTATAGGGGTTAAATCGGCTAAAAATCCGAATTTTATGTCCATTTTTAGGGGGGGGGCAGGAAAATTGTTAACTTAGCGATGACACCGAAAATATCCTATGAGAAATGAGAGAATGAAGAGAAGGATATAAACTGCATTTAAGTTTAGGAACTCGCAACAGGTGCGAATATAACAAGATGTTTAGTGATATGTGATTATTTGTGGTAGAGGTTCTGAATCCGATTGAAAAGTATGACATGATTCAGAGTGTGAAGAGTTGATATGATTCAGAGTTGAAAAGTTGACATGATTCAGATATTATAGTTGATAGAAGCGATTGGATGTGTTTATGCTAATAATGTCGCTATTTAATCTCATAAAGGGATGGAGCGTAGATGAAAAGACTTAGAGGTAGAAGGTGGAATAGGGGAACTGGTTGTTAGAACAATAGGATAATGGAGGAAACGTGGAAAGGTGACTCTGGCTTATTGAATACGAGGTGATGAAATGTTTTGTGTAAGAATCTGAAAGATGGTTATAAGGATGATATTGATAATTAGGGATTTAGGACAGAGATGTCCA